>CM044009.1:40274704-40482204 GCA_024085815.1 Flaveria linearis | reverse complement strand
ACACACTGAGATATCTATTTAAAATGACTAAATTTATAAATGTGATAAATTCATTCTCATACTCTTTGCAATAACCAAATGTTATAAAACACAGAATATGAAATTGAAAAGATGGTCATGTGTACTTCATGTCATACTCAAGATCAATTGCACAGGCATGAGATATCGTGATTTCATCATTAGTTCCCATCTAGCTTTTTTATTTTGAAACCAAATGGCAGGGTAATATCAATATTTAAAGTGCCATGTAATTAAAATCAAAGTCCATAAAAAACTAAAACTGAAGTTAAAAGGATCTTTGGGATTGCATAACTTTCTCTGCTTCCCTTTGTGGCTACATCAACATCATCTACATCATCTTCATCAGCTTTCCCTCCCTACAACATTTTGAGTAAGAAACTCTTCAAAAACAAACCCTAAATCAAAATGTTTCGTTTATCAACTAAATAAAGCGGCTAGTGACGGGTAAAGCTTTAAATGGAAAAAAACAAACCTTCACCCAAAACCAAAAGCGCAACTGGAACAGGATCACGAAACCAATCTAATAAAAAGCAAGATTGATACATACCTAAAAGAGTAACCATGAGAGCTAGGGTTTCTGAGAGGTGAAAACCACTGGACTACAAACGGTGATGGTGATGCTACGGTAGCAAACAAGAGAAACGGATCTGGATGTGGAACCTTGCCTCTTCATTTGCTGCTCAAAGTTGTACAAATTAGGTCACCACCTTTGCATATGAAATTAGATCAAAATATTGAAGAAAAATGTAAGAAAGTGAACCTAATTCCTTGCATCCATCAACAACTTCTTCCTTGACCTCCAAACCTAATGGTTTGCATCCATCAACACCCTCTTCCTCTTCCTTGACCTCCAAACCCTGGTATAGTAGGGAAGAATTTTTCAAAATGTTTTGGGGGAAAGACATGGGGGCCGCTTATAGAATGAAGAGCCGCTCAATTTGTTCAAAAATATTCATGCTTAAAATTGTTGTACAATATGCATTAAGAGTTGTAAAACTCTTAATTTTAAGAAATTTGTGAAAAAGACCGTTTTGTCCTTCTCATTTGCTTATTATATATAGTATAGATGTAGATATATATATATGTAAACATACACATATACATATACAAATGTATACATATATCTATATATGTATACATATGTATACATATGTATACATATATGTATATATATATATATATGTATATGTATATGTATACATATATATATATACATATAAATATATATGTATACATATATGTATATATATATATATGTATATGTATATGTATATGTATACATATATATACATATAAATATATATGTATACATATATGTATATATATATGTATATGTATATGTATACATATATATATATACATATAAATATACATGTATACATATATGTATACATATAAATATATGTATGTATATACATATATATATACATATATGTATATATATATGTATACATATATATATACATATATATATATATATACATACATAGATCTATATGTATGTATGTATATATATAAATATACATATATATATGCATATATATAATGGTTCCTTACTTCGACAGGGTACAAATATTTAAAGCTTTTATTTTTAGATACTTTTTCAGACCTATTGCCGATACTAAGTAGCAGCCAAAAATTTGTATCTATTTTTCATGATATTATGCATGGATTAGATATATCATGGCGAATTCTTCAGAAAAAATTCTGTCTTCCATAATGGAATCTGATAAGTGAGATTTCGAGTAAGTGTTTCCATAATCTTCTTCTGTCCGAAGAAATGATTCATCGAAATAATGACTCACCTTTGATATCGACACATCTGACAAATGTTCGGGAGTTCCTCTATGCAATCCTTTTCCTTCTTCTTGTTGCTGCATATCTCGTTTGTACACATCTTTTCTTTGTTTTCGAGGCCTCTAGTGAGTTACAGACAGAGTTTGAAAAGGTCAAATCTTTACAAGACCCCATACCTGGAGCTAACATCATATAACCCAATTAAGACATTGTAGAAAAGGCTAAACCCCTCTTAATGTCTTTTTGAGCAAGAGCTAAAGTAGCTCCGAAAAAAACTATTATTATCCCTATCAAAGAGATAAAATTCATTATGTGGGGTATGACTATGATAATTGGCATAAGTCAAGATACAAGAAAAATTCCCGCTGCTACCATCGTAGCAGCATGTATAAGGGCCGAAATAGGAGTCGGCCCTTCCTTTGCATCAGGTAACCATACATTAAGGGGAAATTGTGCAGATTTAGCAATCGCACTGGGAAATAATAGAACAGCGCACAAAGTAACAAATGAAAAATTGATCTCATTATTAGAAATCAAGTTATTGAATATTTTGAATAAATCACGAAATTTGAAACTCCCCGTTATCCAATAAAACCCTAAAATGCCTAATAATAAACCAAAATCACCAACACGATTAGCTACAAATGCTTTTTGACAAGCCTTTGCTGCAACAGGTCGTGTGAACCAAAATCCTACTAGTAGATATGAACACATTCCAACCAATTCATATATATATATATACATATACATATATATATACGTATATATATATACGTATATATATATATACGTATATATATACGTATATATATATATATATATATATATATATACGTATATATATATACGTATATATATACGTATATATATACATATATATACGTATATATATATATATATATGTATATATATATACGTATATATATAAATATATATACATATATATATATACGTATATATACGTTTATATATATACAGATATATATATATACGTATATATATTTATATACGTATATATATATATATGTATATATACGTATATATATATATATAAATAGATATATATATACGTATATATATGTATATATATATATATACGTATATATATACGTATATATATACGTATATATATAGATACGTATATATATACGTATCTATACATACGTGTATATATATACGTATATATACGTATATATATATACGTATATATACGTATATATATATACGTATATATATACATATATACACGTATGTATATATACGTATATATATACGTATCTATATATATACGTCGTATCTATATATATACGTATCTATATATCTATATATATATATATAGATACGTATATACATATGTATATATATATACGAATATACATACGTATATATATACGTATATATACGTATATACATACGTATATATATACGTATATATAGTATATATTCGTATGTATATATACGTATATACATACGAATATATACGTATATATACGTATATATATATACGTATATATACGTATATATATACGTATGTATATACGTATATATATACATATGTATATACGTATATAAATATATATATACACGTATATATATACACGTATATATATATACGTATATATATACGTATATATATATACATGTATATATATTTATATACGTATATATATACGTATATATATATATATGTGTATATATATATATACGTATATATATATGTATATATATTTATACGTATATATATATATACGTGTGTGTGTGTGTGTATATTATATATCTATACACGTGTATATATACGTGTTTATATATATATATATAGAGATACGTATATATATACTTGTATATATATATATATATGTATATATATACACGTATATATATATATACGTATATATATGCATATATATATATATACGTATATATATATACGTATATATAAGTATATATATATATATACGTGTATATATATATATCTATATATATATACGTATATATACGTATATATATACGTGTATATATATATATGTATATATATATACGTATATATATATATTTGAAAGGATCTCAGCATCTAGTTTGATAAATTAGATTGGATTTACTGCGGAATTAGTACACGAATTAAACAAATTCAAAGCAAGAACGCAATAGATTTATCGATGAAATAGTACGGTTATAGAATAAGGGAGAGTTTCTGCACAAAAGATGTATTTCATTCAATATAAGCTTCAGCAACATTACAATTAGGTCATCTTTCCTTTTATAGGGAAAGATGACGTCAGCTGATGTCACTTGACAGTGACATCTAACTGTTATTACAAGAAACTACTGATAGTTACACAACTACTAAAGATGTCAAACAACTGACATCTTCTTACAAAAGACAAGTGTAAACTATCTCTACAACTACTGATAAGAAACTACTGAAACTACAACTACTAAAACTACAACGACTGAAGAACATGCTCTTCAGTTGTTTTACAAGTACTGAAATAGAAATGAAAGTACTGAAAAGAAAAGACTGAAAGGAAACCATCACAACAACTGAAGAATACTTCTTATATATATATATATTAAAAAATCAATTATAGTCGAAATCTAAAACCCTAACTTTTCTACTACAAATAAGGGGTCTGATTCTCAATAGTTTTTATATACTCTAAATCTAGAGCTTTCATATAAATAGATCTTAACCCATAGAACCTCTCTTGAAGATCCAAGAAGTTTTTCCTATCAAGTAACATTTTCAACTTTATTTTATCAAAATTTAATTATAATTAGCTTGGATCTATGATTAAATAACATGTTTTTGTAGTAATCATAGATCTACGATGTATCAAATCATCAATAAACATGAAATCATTAAAATTTTGTTAGAACATATAAAGCTTGAATTTTCAGATTTTAACAAATTCACGAGGCCAACTTCGGACAGCAATATCTCCCTCATAACAAATTCTTTTTGGGGATTTCATTTTTTAAAATTAAATTCATAGTCTTATAATTCTAACCATATAAAAAAGTCTTCTAAGTCTTTGATTTGACCCCTCAAGCAGTTCGTGTAAGTTTAGTGCGCGAAATTGTCCAAAGCTGTCAAAACTCTAAATCTTACAACTATTTAATATTTTCATGAATATAATGTAAAGCAGTGATTTTAAATAAAATTAGAAATATAACTGTTTATAACAATAATATCCAACCTTTAATGATTGTTATAATTATCTCAATATTGAATCATATTTCTAATAAAATTCTTCATTCAAGTGTAACCCTATACTATACAACTTTTTCATGTTTCTAGACTTATATTTACACTTGCTCCCTATAATTTATAATCCGTGTTATATTTACATATGTTGATAGGATCAAATGAATCAATTTGTGATGATGTTAGAACACAATTCAATCAAAAACATACAAAAGTCATCAAATCAATGCAAACAATCAACAAAAATTCATAGTAGTTAATTGATAGAAAGCAAAGACAATTACAAGTGTAAGTAGCAGTTACAAGTATAGGCTGTCTAGTCTTCCACTGCCTACACACATCTAAGCTATATATACTACCAATAAAAAAAGAAACTACTATTTACAAACTAGTCCTTATACTATGACAAAACTTATACAAAAGACAAATAAAGACATCATGTTAATCTTTAAGAAGTTCTAACAATACTCCCGCTAAGATTTACATGGTCTTTAGTCTTCAAAAAACTTTTGTCTTCTTAGCTTTGTCTTCTCTTTTTCAATCATCTTCTGTCTTCTCTTCTCTTTCATCTTCTATCTTCTTGTCTCTTCCATCTTCAAACTTCTCTTTTCTTTCTTCTTCAGACTTCAAAGAAGTCTTGGGGTTCTTTCGATTTTGAACATGGGATTCTCTTTGTACAATTCTTGTTCCTTCAAGGCCTTAGCAATTGCAGACTTGAAGTTGCTCGCTAAGATACCTTGTTCCGGCTTTGCCTCGTTACTCTTTATCTCAAGTTTGTTCATTACCTCCAGAGTGTCTTTGGATAGACCAATGATATCAATGTTTGCATATAACTTAATAGGTTTTGAACTTTCTTTTAAGTATACTTCTAAACCACCCTTGCTTGATATTTTCATGAACTTAGTCTCCTTTATATCCTTCTTTACAATATTAGAATAAGCTAAAGCTTTCCTCAAGGATATTCTCTCCATAGCCAAATTCATAACTTTGATAATTGAGAGAAAATACTTTTTATCATTTTTAGCAATTTCTAGAGATACTCTTTCAAACTTTTGTACAGACAAGAATGAAATATAACTTGGATGTAGCAATTTAAGCTCAAATACTCCAAATAAAGTGATCATGTTCTCATCCTAATTTTCGAGATTTTGGACCAGTTTAAGCTCAAATGTATCTGAATTGTAGAACCATAGCAGGATTGGTTTAGAGTTTTGAGTCTCTTCAATTACTTTCAATCCTGGAGTGGTCACCTTCTCAAAATACCGATCACAAAATTCTATCAGGAAGTGTTCATCTTCTGCCTGTTTTCCTTGAAACTTCCTATTCTTTTTTAGTGTACTGAAATATTCCTTATCTTCTTGTGTACATCAAATTTGAAGAAATGAACTAGCTCTTGTGATTCCTCTATTTAATAGCTCAAGAAACATTTCACCTCTTTTGACTCCTGTTGGGTTGATCAAAGGCAGTTTGTTCAACTCCTTTAAGTCTTTGATTATGCTTGAAAAGAAGTGATAGACATCACAAACAGCATTCTCATTTAATAATGAATGCGTTAAAAACTTCATCATATTTCCACGCTACGATCTTTACTTGGTTGGTGGTGTCAGGAGCAATCATGGCATTCAGCAACTCAAAAATTAATTGTCCTTTCTATAAAATTGTCCTTACCAAGTCACCAGCAGATCGAGCTTTGTTAAACAGTTGTTTCTGATCAAGAGATACTTTATATGCCTGTTGCTCTGATTCAGGAAACATTTTCGTTAACTCTTTCCTCTTCTCATAAACGGAGCTTTTCATTGCCATTGACTTAATCTCTTATGGTTTAAGAATTCTTATTCTTTTTGTGATCTCTAGATATTAAGGATTGTCAGTGTCAAGCACAACCATTTTGTCTGTTTGCTTCTCCGTCTCTTGAAAGCTTCTTACAAGATTCCTTAGAGATTCAGCTTATAATCTTTTGAGTCTCTTCCATGGATAATTTCTTCCTTGCTGCCATGATCTTAAAGCAACAACCTTCATATCTTCAGGATCTAGATGGTGCAATTCAGAAGATGGCATCTCCTCAATATTGATACTTTCTTGTAGAGGATTTCATTCACCATGTTCAACTACAATCTTATTTGGGTCAATAGGGCCGACTGACTCAGCTGTTACGCATTTCTCATATTCTTCATTGATTTGGGAAACAATCAAGCCATCTATAAAGACTCTATTATATATCATTTTCTCCAGATAGTTATGCCTGTCTTCAAAGTCTACAGGTATATCTTCATGAGTAGTCTCTATCGGTGAACATGTAGATTCAATATTGGCCTCTGCAATATCTTCATCTTCTAACACGTCATTATACCAATCATCGTCAAATTCATCCTCAATATCATCTAGAGATTCTATTGTCTCTTGAACAAACTTATCACCTTGTTGTTAACTTTCATCAATCTTTTGTACTTTAGATGATGGCTCAAGTAAAACTGACATATCTACTTCATCTATCTTTCTCTTACCTTTATCTGCTTCAGATATTTTCTCAATTTCAATCGGAGTTATCTTAGATACAATCATTAACTCTAGAGAATCAGACTTTTATCTTCTTTCAATTTAGCTAACTCCTCTTTCATAGCTTCATGCTCTTCAGTTAACATCTTGTATTTTTCCTCCATCAAGTCATAGTCTCTAATCATCACTTCAAAAGTTTTCATATTCTCATCTTTTTCTTGTACAAGAGATTCAATTTCAGCATCTTTCTTTTGAATAATTTCTTTTAGCTTCACATTCTCTTCTTTCAAATCATCAATAATCTTTCCTTAAGCACTATTTGATTCCTTCAAAGTTTGAAGTTCATCCACATATATAATATCTTTAGTTTGTAAAGACACATTGTGTGCTGTAATAACTGTAGTTTCTTCTGCTTCTATTGGAGTGGTACTTTGAAATACAGGCTCAGAAATTATAGCTTCTATGAAATCAAATCTAAAAGTTTGATTTTGAACATCTTCTTCATGAACATTGACATCTATCTCATCACCAACATGAGCTTCAGTCATTTCTTCAACAGATGTTCCTTCATCAATATCATGTGTTTTATCACCATGATCAGAGATAGTAGTTTCATTACTCTCAGAATGATGAACTTCATCAGCATCATCAGTATGAGCTTCAGTCATTTCAGCAGTATCATCAGCATCATGTGACATCCGTCACCAAAGGTCCGTCATTTAACGTGATCGATTAACCTTCGTTGTCAGTCATTCCTCAATTTTATAAACCATCAACGTGGATACCATATTTATTTTACTTAGTTGTCCTTATATGCGTGTTATCGTTGCTTGACTTGTCGTTATCTTAAGACGTTTCTCCAAGATTTGCCCCGTTAACACTAAACACGTCTTTTTTATATTAAAATAATTGTCACGAATAAAATCATTTTTAACTTATAAATAACATTAATAACATTTTATCATCAATAAAACAAGACTAATTAATAACGTTTTCAACCGAAACAAAATTTGGGAACCCGGGGGCAAAGTGCGGGGACAAAGTGCGGGGACTAAACTTGATATTTTGAGAAACTAGGCTGGGTATAAATACCCTTTCCCAGCCATTTTTCACACTTTTTCACCTTCTTCACCATTTCATCTTCATCTTCTTCACTCTCTCTCTAGCCTACATCAAAAATCAAACCGTTTGTCGCATTTTCGTCGTCAAATCTTGGTTATCATCGTGTATACTCATTCCTAGCAGGTAGATAACCTCACTTACCTCATTTTAGCCCGATTTAGCTGCTGCGTTTTAGGGTTTTCGGGTGCTCGGGTTCATCCGAGCACATGAGGTCGTGTGGGCTTGCATGTCTTGTTTCTGAGTGTGCTTCTTGTCTAGATAGGTTAGAATATGAGTTCTGGAGGTTCTGGTTGGGTAAAACTCGTGTTCGGGCAGCCGAAGGCCGACCTGCAACTTCCTGCAGTCGCGACCCCCGTCGGCGCGAATGGGATTGTCGCGCGAATGGGGCGTGCGACTGGGTGTGTGTGTGCGACTTGAGTCTGTGCGATTGGGTATGTCACGCGGTTGTGTCGCGCGGCTGTCGGTGGGTGCGAATGAGAGGGTTATCACGCGACTAGAGTTGTCACGCGACAGGGGTTGTCGCGTGACTGGGCCATGTGACTGTACGTGTGTGCGATCATGTGTGAGTCGCACCATCAGATGCCTGTCGCGTGAAAGAAAGTCCACTCGTGCGAATGAAGCTGATTCGCGCGAAGGGACGTTGAGTCGCGCGGTTGGCTATTGGGTCGTGCGATTGGTATTGCATGGTACGACTGAAGGCTTAGTCACACGAATGAAGGTTCAATTGTACAAAAATAGCTAATTCGTACGACTGAAAGTCCACTCGTGTGAATGGAGTGTCAGTCGTGCGTCAGGTCCTGTTGTGTGATTGACGATGCGTGTATGTGTCATTTCCCTTTTGGGTTTCTTGTGTTGATGAGGTGACATCAGAAATAATGCCATTGCTCGAATGTCATGGCAATGACGGCTATCTTTAAATACTTATACCTACATAAGGTCTGAGGTGTGTATGTCTGCTTGTGTGTACTACTCACGACCGAACCGAAACGCCAGAACTAATCGACTATCATATTATGTTCTATACTCCTTACTTATGCTTGTCAGTAATTGTCAATAGGTGTTTGACGGTTCCTAGCATCTTATCCCAGGAAATCTTACATCGATTGTGCTTATCATCTGTTCTGTGAGTTTCGTGGCCCCTTTTTACGCTTATAAAACCTTTTTAAACATTTTCTACTTGGGGAAAAGAATGCTCACTTATTTACTTAATTTCAGGCACCTTCCTTAGTGGAAGTTGGCTGCTACTTATATGAGTAACTTACCTTGCTAAACTTGTTGATTGATACTAAGGATAAATAGATGTCATGTAACTGGTTTAGGTATCATTCTATGTATATCGTGGATGTGGTGGGAATGCTACGGAGGACCCTATACATAAGCATCCCCGGTATACTTAGAATGTGCTCAAACCGGGTTACATGATGATCCTGACTATTTGCTGCTATATGAACTTGAACTATGTGCTATGTTACCCTATGTATGTTACTTAGGGGTTTTACACTACCATGCACTACTATTTGATGTTACGTGTTGATTTATGCTACTTGTGGGTGCCATTGACTTGGATGCTCTCGGCTGTGTGGTTCTTCTGTGTGGTTCCTCTGTGTGGTTCTTCTAAGCTGAGCATCCACTACAACCATTAATCCCGGTAATTGGGACTTAAGGATTGGTTTGGTTGAACCTTTACGTATGCGCTGTGTGGATCTTGCTACGTCATGTTTAACTTGACACGTATGCGCTGTGTGGATCTTGCTACGTCAAGTTAAACTTAGTATGCTATGGAAAACCCTTTTTATATATCCATAAATCCCGGTAGTGGGACCTAAGGATTGGTTTGGTTATAAACTAAACGTATGCGCTGTGTGGATCTTGCTACGTCTTTATAAACTATATTCTTTTGAGAAAACCTTTCTTACAGCCATCAATTCCCGTGTGGAACTGATGACTAGGTTTGGCTGTAGCTATTTATAAACGGTAAACCGCCTGCACATAAGTGTAGTCGTGGTAACTTTTATTAAACTTACTCACTGTTTTCATCTTAACATCTTTTATTACTTAAACCCTGCGAAGCTCACCAATAATTATGTTGACCTTTTTGAGCATTTCTTTTCAGGTGATCAGGGTAATTGAAGTTCTAGGAGTGCTGCCTTTTAGTGGAGACCCTAGGATGCATTTTTGAGACTGAACATACATTTTATACATTGTTGCAGTCCACTAAACAATTAACATTCTTTTGAACACTTGTTCCCGAGTTGTGGGAATTTACATTACAAGTTATCCTTAATGTTTATGTGATTATCTATGATGTGCTTATGACTATGCTGTCGTGAACATTGAGTATACACGACACAAGTCTCCATTTGTGTTCGGGTGTCATCATGACACGCTTGTCTTCATATTTCTATTGCTACTCTATCATATACCATGTGTTATGACGATCCCGTCTAGCTCGCATTCCCCGTGTTTCTGCTATCAGCGAGGGGTGTGACAGACTGGTATCAGAGCCATTGGTTATATAGAGAATTAGGCAATTACACTTGACCTAGACTATAACCTAGGAACCTTCATGTAGATTTGCATGCTTAAGCTTGTATGCAATTATATATCTCGTGTATGTGTTCCTCTTTACATATTCGATTATCCTACTGTCATGTGACCTTCACCTTGTGTTTGAGCCCTTGTGCTCGTCCCTCATGAGGTGCTTTCTATTGGATTTTCCATTCCCTCTGTGCGCCAAGTTATCATAGCCAAATTCAGGTATTGAGACCCGAAGAGATCTTCACAGATCATACATCGCGCTTGACCTCATATACTGAGAGACCGACCCGAGGAGGCCATGTCTGAGTCCTTCCAAGGACGCGAGATAGACAACCTCCGCTAGACTATACGTGATTACATGTTTGGCTCTCAGTTGACCTGATGGATTATTATGGATGTGATGTGAAGGAAGGTCGGATGTCATGTAACCGGATTAGGCATCATTCTCGGTACATCGTGGGTGTGGTGGGAACGCTGCGGGGAACCCCATATATAAACACCACCGGTATACCGAGAATATGCTTAAAATAGGCTGCATGGTGATCTTGACTGACCGGAACATGAGACGTTGGAACTTGACAAGTGGAGCACTTGTGTATCTTAAGGTGACTAAAGCTTATTTGTTGCCTCTTGTATGAATAGAACATGCCGCCTCGAAGATCTACCCGCAGCAATAGTAGCGGAAGTGAAGCCCCGAGGGGCAGAGGCAGAGGTAGGGGTAGACCTCCAATAGCAAATGAAGGCCCTTCTGGCAATACCCAAGGGACTGGAAATGCTGATATGGCAGCCTTAATTGCTCAACAATTGACTGCCCTGATTCCAACTATTGTAGCTCAGGTGAGCGACGCTTTGCAACAGCAAAACCACCCCCACGGGGATGGTGGTAATGGAAACGAGGACACTGGGAACCCGATTGGGAATGAAAGCAATCAGGAGAACGGAAATGGTGGTACAGCAGGCAATGAAACTGGGGCTGCTAACGCCAAACGGGGCTGTTCTTACAAGGAGTTTGTGGCCTGTAAGCCCCGGGATTTCGATGGTAAAGGTTGGGCGATAGCCCTGATTAGATGGCTGGAGAAAATGGAGGCTGTGATCGACATCAGTGAATACCTCGACAGCCAGCGGATCAAGTATGTTACGTGCTCACTGCAGGGCAGAGCACCAACCTGGTGGAACACCCAGGTTCAAGCTAGGGGAAGGGAATCTGCGATGCAGATGACCTGGAATGAATTCAAAGCCTTGATTACCAAGGAATACTGCCCTCTCAACGAGATGCAGAAGCTTGAGCATGAGTTCTGGAATCATGCTATGGTGGGGGCAGGGCACGCAACTTATACTGACCGATTCCACGAGCTGGCTAGACTAGTTCCACACTTAGTCACTCCGGAATCTAAGAGGATAGAAAGGTACATTTGGGGACTCGCGCCTCAAATCCGGGCAATGGTAACTGCAGCTGCTCCTCCTACAATCCAGAGCGCTATTCTGAAAGCGGGCGCTCTCACTGACGAGATGATAAGAACAGGAGTGTTGGGTAGGGGAGCGGAGAAAAGGAAAGAGACTGGGGAAACAAGCCGGTCTGTTACTGGAAAGTCTGGTAAGCGGGCCAAGACGACCAGAAACTTCGTGGCCGTGACTCAAGGGAAGAGGGAATATGCTGCGCCGCACCCGAGATGTGACAGGTGCAATCTTCATCATCCTCCAGCAACGCCATGCCGGGTGTGTTTGAACTGCAGACGCCCGGGGCATCAAGCAAGAGACTGTAGAGTAGCACCAAACCTGGTGGCACCCATCAATGTGGTTAACCCTGCTAGGAATGCCAGGGCTTGCTACGAGTGTGGAGCCCTCGATCACTTCACGAACATGTGCCCCCGACTGAACAGGGCACTGGGTCAGCAGGGAAACAACCAGCAGCAGATACTGGCCATAGCAGGTGCGCAAGGCCAAGGAAACCAAGGTAATGCTGCACGGGGACGCGCCTTCGTCATTGGAGCTAACGATGCCCGTCAGGATCCGAACATTGTCACGGGTACGCACTTACTCAATAACCACTTCGCATCTATACTGTTTGATACTGGGGTAGACAATAGTTTTATATCTTCTGAGTTCGTGCATATGCTTGATTTAAGTGCTAGTACACTAGAAACTAGTTACTTCGTAGAAATGGCTAATGGTAGGGTTGAACAAGCAGACGAGATTATTAGGAATTACACCCTAATGTTGGAAGACCAGGTCTTCAACATAGATTTGATACCTTTCGAGTTGGGGAGCTTTGACGTGATAGTGGGAATGGATTGGTTGTCTAAGCATGGAGCCGAGATTGTTTGCTGAGATAAAGTAGTGCGGATTCCCATGCCAGATGGGAAAGTACTCAGAATACAAGGAGAGTGACCGGGAAAGAACCTGAAGCTTATCTCCTGCATGAAGGCACGCTAAGGTCTACGAAAGCAGTGTTACACCTTTCTGGCTCACGTGGTAGAAAAGAAGGAAGAAGAGACGAAATTGGCAGACATTCCGATTGTACGGGATTATCCGGAAGTGTTCCCTAATGATTTGTCTGGATTGCCTCCTCCACGACAGGTGGAATTCCGTATAGAGCTAGTTCCTGGAGCTACACCGATAGCTAAGACACTGTATTGGTTAGCACCCTTAGAGATGCAAGAGTTGTCAAGCCAACTACAGGAACTACTGGAGAAAGGTTTCATTCGACCGTGTCATTCACCGTGGGGAGCACCGGTGTTATTTGTCAAGAAGAAGGATGGGTCGTTCTATATGTGTATCGATTACAGGGAATTGAACAAATTGACCGTGAAGAATCGGTATCCTCTCCCTAAGATCGACGACCTGTTTGATCAGTTGCAAGGAGCCTCGTATTTCTCTAAGATCGACCTCCGATCTGGATATCATCAACTAAGAGTATTCGAGGACGATATTCCGAAAACAGCATTTAGAACTCGTTACGGGCACTATGAGTTCTTGGTCATGCCGTTTGGGTTGACCAACGCACCAGTTGTCTTTATGGATTTGATGAATCGGGTGTGCAAGCCTTATCTTGATAAGTTCGTGATCGTGTTCATAGACGACATACTTATCTACTCCCATTCAAAAGAGGATCACGAAAAACACCTCCAAGCAATTCTAGAACTGTTGAAGGAAGAGAAACTTTTCACCAAGTTCTCGAAGTGTGAATTCTGGCTTCGAGAAGTGAAGTTCTTGGGTCATGTAGTTAACGAAAATGGAATTCATGTGGACCCCGGCAAGATTGAAGCTGTGAAGAAATGGGATACACCCCAAACACCTTCAGAGATACGGCAATTCTTAGGATTGGCCGGATACTATCGTCGCTTCATTGCGAATTTCTCAAAGATTTCCCAACCGTTAACTTTGTTGACTCAGAAAGGCAAGAAGTTCGATTGGCGGAAAGCATAAGAACAGGCGTTCCAAACATTGAAGGAGAAGTTGTGCAATGCACCGATACTGTCCCTCCCAGACGGAACTGACGATTTGGTAGTGTACTGTGATGCTTCACATCAGGGTTTGGGCTGTGTACTAATGCAGAAAGATAAGGTAATTGCTTACGCTTCGCGACAACTAAAGGTGCATGAAAAGAACTACACAACTCATGACTTGGAGTTGGGCGCTGTAGTATTTGCACTCAAGATATGGAGGCATTATCTATATGGAACCAAATGCATCATCTACACAGACCATAAGAGCCTTTAACACATCATGAATCAGAAAGAACTTAACATGCGACAGCGATGCTGGGTAGAGCTACTTAGCGACTACGATTGTGAAATCCGGTATCATCCGGGGAAAGCTAACGTGGTGGCTGATGCTTTAAGCCGCAAAGAACACGTGAAACCATTACATGCTCGAGCGCTAGGTTTGACCATTCAAACTAATTTAAAGGCTCAGATTCAAATTGTACAAAACGAGGCTTTGAAAGAAGAGAACCTTGCGGGAGAAGAATTCCGAGGGTTGGATAAACAAATGACTCGCAAGGATGATGGCGTACGTTACTTCGTGGATCGTATATGGGTCCCCAGATGGGGAGGTGTACGTGCACTAGTCTTGGATGAAGCACATAAGACTAGATACTCTGTTCATCCTGGTGCAGACAAGATGTACCACGATCTGAAAGAGCTGTACTGGTGGCCAGGTATGAAGAAAGATATTGCTATATATGTGAGCAAATGCTTGACTTGTTCAAAGGTCAAGGCTGAACACTAGAAACCATCAGGATTATTGCAACAACCTGAAATTCCCGAGTGGAAATGGGAGAACATCACTATGGATTTCATTACCAAACTCCCGAGAACGCCAAGCGGACACAACACGATGTGGGTCGTGGTGGATAGAATGACGAAATCCGCTCACTTCTTGCCTATCCGAGAAGACTACAAGATGGATAAGCTGGCAAGGTTGTACATCAAAGAGGTCGTGACACGACACGGGGTGCCGGTGTCAATCATATCCGACCAAGACAGTCGATTCACTTCACGATTTTGGCAGATGTTACAGAAAGCGATGGGTACTCGATTAGACATGAGTACTGCCTATCACCTACAAACAGATGGCCAAAGTGAACGAACTATACAAACCTTGGAAGACATGCTTAGAGCTTGCGTAATCGATTTTGGTGGTAACTGGGACACTCATTTACCATTGATTGAGTTCTCTTACAACAACAGCTATCATACAAGCATTGGATGCGCTCCATTTAAAGCATTGTATGGACGGAAATGTAGATCGCCTGTATGTTGGGCCGAGGTTGGTGAAAGCCAGCTAATAGGTCCCGAAATCATTCAAAAAACCACCGATAAGATCTTCCAAATCAAAGACATACTCAAAGCTGCTAGAGACCGCCAAAAGAGCTATGCCGACAACCGTCGGAAGCCGCTAGAGTTTAACGTTGGGGATCGAGTGTTACTTAAGGTCTCTCCGTGGAAAGGGGGTAGGACCATTCGAGATTACAGAAAGAATCGGTCCGGTGGCTTACCGATTGAGGTTGCCACAAGAACTCAGCGGTGTGCATGATACTTTTCACGTGTCGAACCTCAAAAAGTGTTTGGCGGATGAGTCCTTACACGTACCAACTGAGGAAATCAAGATCGACGAAAAGCTTCATTTTATTGAGAAACCTATTGAGGTCATGGACTGAAAAGTCAAAAAGCTAAGGCGCAGCAAGATACCTATTGTTCGAGTAAGATGGAATTCCAAACGAGGGCCAGAGTTTACATGGGAACGAGAAGATCAGATGAGACTCAAATATCCACACTTGTTCGAGGATGACGCTCTTAGACCTAGCACCAGTTGAATTTCGGGACGAAATTCCCTCAACTGAGGGATACTGTGACATCCGTCACCAAAGGTCCGTCATTTAACGTGATCAATTAACCTTCGTTTTCAGTCATTCCTCAATTTTATAAACCATCTACGTGGATACCATATTTGTTTTACTTAGTTGTCCTTATATGCGTGTTATCGTTGCTTGACTTGTCGTTATCTTAAGACGTTTCTCCAAGATTTGCCCCGTTAACACTAAACACGTCATTTTTATATTAAAATAATTGTCACGAATAAAAATCATTTTTAACTTATAAATAACATTAATAACATTTTATCATCAATAAAACAAGATTAATTAATAACGTTTTCAACTGAAACAAAATTTGGGAACCCGGGGGCAAAGTGCGGGGACTAAACTTGATATTTTGAGAAACTAGGCTAGGTATAAATACCCCTTCCCAGCCATTTTTCACACTTTTTCACCTTCTTCACCACTTCATCTTCATCTTCTTCACTCTCTCTCTAGCCTACATCAAAAATCGAACCTTTTGTCGCATTTTCGTCGTCAAATCTTGGTTATCATCGTGTATACTCGTTCTTAGCAGGCAGATAACCTCACTTACCTCGTTTTTGCCCGATTTAGCTGCTGCGTTTTAGGGTTTTTGGGTGCTCGGGTTCATCCGAGCACATGAGGTCGTGTGGGCTTGCATGTCTTGTTTCTGAGTGTGTTTCTTGTCTAGATAGGTTAGAATATGAGTTCTGGAGGTTCTGGTTGGGTAAAACTCGTGTTCGGGCAGCCGAAGGCCGACCTGCAACTTCCTGCAGTCACGACCCCCGTCGGCGCGAATGGGATTGTCGCGCGAATGGGGCGTGCGACTGGGTGTGTGTGTGCGAATTGAGTCTGTGCGATTGGGTAAGTCGCGCGGTTGTGTTGCGCGGCTGTCGGTGGGTGCGAATGAGAGGGTTGTCACGCGACTGGAGTTGTCACGCGACAGGGGTTGTCGCGTGACTGGGCCATGCGACTTTATGTGTGTGCGATCGTGTGTGAGTCGCACCAGCAGATGCCTGTCGTGCGAAAGAAGGTCCACTCGTGCGAATGAAGCTGATTCGCGCGAAGGGACGTTGAGTCGTGCGGTTGGCTGTTGGGTCGTGCGACTGGTATTGCATGGTACGACTGAAGGCTTAGTCACACGAATGAAGGTTCAATTGTACGAAAGTAGCTAATTCGTACGACTGAAAGTCCACTCGTGTGAATGGAGTGTCAGTCGTGCGTTATGTCCTGTTGTGTGATTGACGATGCGTGTATGTGTGATTTCCCTTTTGGGTGTCTTGTGTTGATGAGGTGACATCAGAAATAATGCCATTGCTCGAATGTCATGGCAATGACGGCTATCTTTAAATACTTGTACCTACATAAGGTCTGAGGTGTGTATGTCTGCTTGTGTGTACTACTCACGACCGAACCGAAATGCCGGAACTAATCGACTATCATATTATGTTCTATACTCCTTACTTATGCTTGTCAGTAATTGTCAATAGGTGTTTGACGGTTTTTAGCATCTTATCCCAGGAAATCTTACATCGATTGTGCTTATCATCTGTTCTGTGAGTTTCGTGGCCCCTTTTTACGCTTATAAAACCTTGTTAAACATTTTCTACTTGGGGAAAAGAATGCTCACTTATTTACTTAATTTCAGGCACCTTCCTTAGTGGAAGTTGGCTGCTACTTATATGAGTAACTTACCTTGCTAAACTTGTTGATTGATACTAAGGATAAATGGATGTCATGTAACTGGTTTAGGTATCATTCTATGTATATCGTGGATGTGGTGGGAATGCTGCGGAGGATCCTATACATAAGCATCCCCGGTATACTAAGAATGTGCTCAAACCGGGTTACATGATGATCCTGACTGTTTGTTGCTAAATGAACTTGAACTAGGTGCTATGTTACCCTATGTATGTTACTTAGGGGTTTTACACTACCATGCACTACTATTTGATGTTACGTGTTGATTTATGCTACTTGTGGGTGTCATTGACCTTGGATGCTCTCGGCTGTGTGGTTCTTCTGTGTGGTTCCTCTGTGTGGTTCTTCTAAGCCGAGCATCCACTACAACCATTAATCCCGGTAATTGGGACCTAAGGATTGGTTTGGTTGAACCTTTACGTATGCGCTGTGTGGATCTTGCTACGTCATGTTTAACTTGACACGTATGCGATGTGTGGATCTTGCTACGTCAAGTTAAACTTACTATGCTATGGAAAACCCTTTTTATATAACCATTAATCCCGGTAATGGGACCTAAGGATCGGTTTGGTTATAAACTAAACGTATGCGCTGTGTGGATCTTGCTACGTCTTTATAAACTATATTCTTTTGAGAAAACCTTTCTTACAGCCATCAATTCCCGTGTGGAACTGATGACTAGGTTTGGCTGTAGCTATTTATAAACGGTAAACCGCCTGCACATAAGTGTAGTCGTGGTAACTTTTATTAAACTTACTCACTGTTTTCATCTTAACATCTTTTATTACTTAAAACCTGCGAAGCTCACCAATAATTATGTTGACCTTTTTGAGCATTTCTTTTCAGGTGATCAGGGTAATTGAAGTTCTAGGAGTGCTGTCTTTTAGTGGAGACCCTAGGATGCATTTTTGAGACTGAACATACATTTTATACATTGTTGCAGTCCACTAAACAATTAACATTCTTTTGAACACTTGTTCCCGAGTTGTGGGAATTTACATTACAAGTTATCCTTAATGTTTATGTGATTATCTATGATGTGCTTATGACTATGCTGTCGTGAACATTGAGTATACACGACACAAGTCTCCATTTGTGTTCGGGTGTCGTCATGACACGCTTGTCTTCATATTTCTATTGCTACTCTATCATATACCATGTGTTATGACGATCCCGTCTAGCTCGCATTCCCCGTGTTTCCGCTATCAGCGGGGGGTGTGACACATCATCACCATCATTGCTTGAACTATCATCATATTCATCATATTCATTATTATCATCAACATCTTCATCATTATCATCATTGTCTTCATCATCATCAGAGATAACTTACGGAACTTCATCTACAAGATCAGCAGGATCCACTTGTTCACCTTCAAGATCTTTGTTGATATTAACATCATCATTAGCTATATTCCTCATGTATTTAAACATTGGTACATTTTGAGCACCAGTTATCATTGTTAATCTCTTATAAGAAATCTCTGACATATGCTCAAAATCAAGAATATCACCACCAACTCCATAAGCATGAAAGTCTGGGTGTTCTTCATTAATGATCATTTGCAAAAACCTAGGATACATTAGGTAATTGTTCCTAATGCCCTTTTCAAGGTTGAATATAAATCTATTCATTATCCACTTAGCCATGTTGAACCTTCTATTAGTAGCCAATGCCACTATCGGAGATGCAATGTCTATAGGAAAGGAATTCCAACCAGCACTTCGCTTAGACATGCAATGCTGAAAGATATAGCACAGGAGCTTCTAGTGATTGAAGACTCTAGCTCTAATGAATTGATTTTTGGGGAAATGGTCTGAATGACCCATTTCAATGAATGTTTCTCTGCATTCATTGAATGTTAGCTCTAAAGCATCCTCTGGATCATTATGACCCAATTTCAATGAGAATCTAATAGAATCTTCAGACACTTCTATCATTCTGTCATTTGTCATAAATCCTCTAAGCACTTTTCTTCCGTCATCATTGAGCTCAACTGATGCAGTATGCTAAAACTTTTTGATCAATCTTGCATACACAACTGGCTGATAGCACATGGCATAGACATATCTGGTCCTTAGAAGGAATCTAATCATCTCTTCATAGCTGACTGCATCTTGAATGTCTTTATTTAGCAAAGCAGCCACATTATGCCTAGGCTCAAACTTTAAGTCATTCATCTGCACAAGTGAAAACAAAAATTTTTATCAATTTGAATTTATACTTGTTGAATTTAATAAATGTTGATTGAATTTTAATGAATTATTATGTTTTAAATAATTTTAATCTAACTTTTACTTAGAAAACTTCTAAGTGTTCATGCATTATGTTTAAAAACATAACATACTCAAGTTAGGGTTTAATTGTTTTAAACATATCAATTCATTAAAAGATTATCAAGCACATATTAGCAATTGAATTTTTTATGAATTTTCATTTTTAATTATAAATTCAAATTTTATGATTGTTCATCTTCATCAGTCGACTGATGATGAATCATCATTGAACAATGTTAGATAAATTTTGATGTTTAATATTTTAATATGCTCGAAATCAATAACAACATTATACACTCAATTTCAGTTTTTGTTTAACAATCAAATTTCAAAATTTCAAATTTCAGATGTTTTTAGAGTTCATACGCCCGAACAGCCTAAAAACGCCCTAATCAAATTGGAATTTGACTCTTGAAATTTTGTTGATTAGATAATGAACTTACGTTTACAGTCTTAGAATCAAACTTTCTATAAAAAGAATTGAACACAACAATCAGATTTTGTGGTTTGAGTAATCGAGAGTCGAGAGTAAGTCAGTGAGTTCAGGGGATTTTGTGAACGAATGAGTGATAACACAAAGTGTTCTTTTTATACTAACTGTGAATTTTTAGGCGCATGAGCACTGTTTGTGCGCATGAGACTGAAAATAACACAAAAATTTAGGCGCATTAGCACTGTTTGTGCGCATGATGCTAAAAATTTCACTAAGTATTTAGGCGCATGAGCACTGTTTGTGCGCATGAGCTTAGGCGCATGAGCACTGTTCAGACGTATAAGCACTATTTAGGTGCTTTTGCACAGTTCAGGCGCATGAGACTAGCTGAAACGCCCAACACTTGGAAATTTTACTTGAAACGCCAAATTCTAGAAAAGCCTTGTACTGTTTAGGCGCATGACTGTTATTGAAACACCCAACACTTAACCAACTTTTTAGACTTATGAACACTGTTTAGGCACGTGAGAATGTTTGAACCGCCTAAAACACTTGTGAGTTTTCTGAAATTTAACATGCTCCTGTTTGGACTTCTGACCACTATTTAGACGCATGAGATTTTATACACTTGTATTTTTTCACATTCCACCTGAACACTGTTTAGACATATTAGTATTGTTCACACACTAATATTTATATAATTTGTCAAATTTTTTATTTTCACTCAAAATTTTCATAATTGACCCTTAATTTTTTTAATGTTTTTGACATTTCATTTTTTATTTAAAATTTTCAACTAACAAAATTAATTTAAAATTAATTTCCTTTTATTTTAGTCTCTAAATTTAAACAAAAATCTCATTTAAAAATTTGCAAGAAGCTTTTCCGCTTGAAATTTTTTATAGGCTGATAGGCTCATTTTTACATTATCAAACACACACATGCTTTGAACTTTTAGCTTCATCTTTTCCATTCAAATATTTTAATTTTGATTTTCTTAGAAACTCTTACTTTTTATTACTCCCCCTAAACTTTTAAGTTTTATAAAACTTACAAGTTTCCCAAGTTGTCACAAGAAGATCACACTGACCATTGTTAAATTGCCTATAAAGAAAACATGCATAAAATCAAAATTAAATCAGAATAAAAATCTAATATGTACAATAGAATCAATGTCTGCAGTGAGATCATATCAGTCATAAATTCAAAATTAAATCAGAATAAAAATCTAATATGTACAATAGAATCAATGTCTGCAGTGAGATCATATCAGTGAAGATCAGCACATTAAAAGAAAATAAATTGTGAATAGTCATAGACAATGATTAATCCTGATCAAGTGTGTTCTAGGTCAGTGATTTCACAGCAAAGGAGACACAAGATCCAAGGACAGACAATGAGTGTTTTTGACAAAAGAATCAGCTCGCTTACTTTTTTATTTCTTAGATTGATTAGGTTGAATTAGATATGACATGATGTGACTCACACATAGACTTAGAGAGATCAACTATCATCAAGACATGTAAGAAAGTACAAATCCTTAACTTATTACCTGACATATATTCATAATCAGAGTTCATGTTGATAATTTTAGCAGAGAATTATCATGGTTAAACCATATGATAAACTCTAACCATCCATTTGAATGGGTTGTGTACATTGGCATCTTTTGCATCAAAGGAGCGTATCCAGGTCTGTAATCACTTATAACAAAGGATGTCTCATCACTTCAGGTCTATGATGACTCATAACAAAGAAGTGAGATGATGCTTGTTACAGATCTCATGTTTAGTCATATCACCACCAGGTGTCAGTGTTGTAACTTTACAAGCAATCAATCTAATAAGCTAATACTACACGTTAGTACTAAGATGAACACACATACATGCATAGATGATTTAGTTTAATCACAAGAATTTACTTTTTCAGTATAGTAGCATGAGATTGTCTACACATCATATCTAATCATGTCAGACTTTATCTTCGAGTGAAATATGCAACTGATCTCGCTAATGTACTATCATTTCTCATATACTGCAAAAACTAATCCATTCCTAAAACATGAATTAACATAGAAAGACACTATTTTTGTAATTTTTGTTTTTTATATTTTATCTTTGATTTTGGACTTTCTATTTTTGTATTTGGTTTTTTTAAAGTAACCAAGCACACACAAACTACAATCAGGCAATTAACTCTAACAGTTTCTCTTGCTATGACCTTTTTGATAAGGGAGGGTTCTGATCATGTTATGTGACAACCCGTAAATTTCGGGTATTATTATTAGTACATATTTATAATTAAATAAAAAAAACAATTAAATATAATAATAATAATAACAATAATAATAATAATAAAGAAAATAGTAATAATAATGATAATAATAAAGTTCAGGGGGGATATTTTGTAAATTTTGAAACTTTAAAAAAAATTGTTTGGACATAAAATAATAAAAACAGAAACTGCAGGGACCAATTGTGTAACTTATGAAATTACAACCCAACCCCCCGGCCCTTCCCCGCATTTCCGGCCACCGGAATCCCGCCGCCGGCCGCGGCTCCGGCGAAGCCAAAAACCGGCCTTTTGGCCGCGGTTTTAACCCCACAATATATCAAAATGCTCGTGGGACAGAGTTGATCAATAATACACGCATTAATCGGGGAAAAGTTTCGATAATGGTCCACTAAACCCGACCATTTTGCTTTCGGCCGACCCACCCACGAAATCGAGCACTATAGCACTAAATTAATCCAAATAATCGAGTATAAATACTCATTGATCGGTTCCTAATCGAATGCACCTATCAATACAATCTAAAAACATACAAACATATCGATTTGGCTACCTCACTCGATCGCGACCTGCAACTCACTGTTCTTCATCAAATCGAACTCGAAACAGGTAATTGAACATACCCACATGCTCGATTTCTCATAAGGAATAAAAGCCCTATGGTTTCCATCGTTAACAACATCGAATTTATCTTCAATTTGATCCAAAATCAAAGCTAGGGTTTCGGGAATTTGGGGAAATTGGGGATTGATTTAGAAGTCGGTTTTTAAGCTTTGGAAATGGGTTTCTATCGCGGCCACGGCCTTTGGTTTACTGGTATGTGTGCTTTAGTGCGTGTTAGAGGTCGCGGGTTCGAACCCGGCCTCCAACACTTATTTTTTAAAAAGCCTTTTTGACCTCTTAAAAATTACAGAAAATTCTAAAAAAATTCAGAAATCATTTTTATAAATTTTCCCTATTTTTAAATCATCAAAAATTATTTTCTGTAATTTTTCTTTAAATTTAAATATATATAAAATAATATAACAAGGATTATTCTTAGTTATTTATTATAAAATGGATTTTTAAATTATGATTTAAACTGGTAAGCTATTGTTAATCTATACGTTACCTTTAATTAATGTTTAAATCATGATTATTCAAAATACTTATAAGGTTTATTTATACTTTATACGTTTTAAATTTATTTCTTTATATTAAAGTACTTAAGTGGTACAATCTTTTTCATCGAGTTAAAACTTATTCCATCATTTGATTAGAATTATCAAAACCCAAAATTCCAACTGAAATCCTAGTTCACATTTAATCGTATTATTAAACTTAAAATCGACACCGAACCGATTTGTGAGACGCGAAACCGTACAGTTATTATACTTATAATTAATAATTGATATTAATTATATATATATATACTGAATGAAACACAGGTTAATTGGAAACCCGATCCTTTGTGTTTACAATTACTTGTTGCTCTACACTCGAGGTGAGTTTCACGGCCCCATTTTACTTTCTTTTCTTTTTGGGGGAGAAAACATGCAAAAACTATTTTGTTATGGTTGCCA
The DNA here is from genome assembly GCA_024085815.1 of Flaveria linearis. Lineage (NCBI taxonomy): Eukaryota > Viridiplantae > Streptophyta > Magnoliopsida > Asterales > Asteraceae > Flaveria > Flaveria linearis. The sequence continues at coordinate 40,457,422 of CM044009.1, read as the reverse complement.
GTATTATTGATATCGCTTGTTATGTTAGTGGGAAACGCATTTGAAAGTCCTTACAGTATCAAACCGTTAGTAGCGCGATTAGCGAGGTAATTTTGAGTAGTACTACTGGGTCTGACAAACCCCGCCCGAGCTAGTCGCGCTAGCTTGATTGGAGGTCGAACGGGTGCTAAATTGACCTGTAACGATTGCCACGGTCGGTTAAGACGTGGTGGAAAGGCACTAAACACACACAGTCAGCTTCGGTTTGAAACACTAACTAACTTGTTTATAGGCTCGCGACCTATCGATATGCTTTATATACTAAACCATGTGAAACGCTTTTCGAACACATGTCTGGTTGATGAAACTATGTGAAACGCTTTTCGGACACATGTCTGGTTGATGAAACTATGTGAAACGCTTTTCTGGTACATTTCTGGTTGATTAAAACCTGTGGACTCACCAACTTTATGTTGACACATTTTAGCATGTTTTCTCAGGTCACAGAAACGCACAAGGTTAAGAACTCAGCTAGGATGCATGCATGGCATACATCACAACACATCTGGTTTAATTTGTGAAACGCTATTGATTCATATGGTTGAAACGCATGTTGAAACGATTCACTGTTGATTGCTGATTTCGAAACGCTTCCGCAAGTCTGAAACACTCATGTTTGATTTAAACAACTAATTACTTAATGTGATGTTTTGTAATTACTGTGTTTGGTGTAACTGATGCTATCTGAGATCCTGGTGTGTCACACGCCTGGCGGTAAAATCCCGTTAGCGGATTTTGAGGGTGTGACAGATTGGTATCAGAGCATTAGTTATAGCGAACTAAAATGGACTTTGCATCTCATCTTCATTGCATTTTAGACTATAGCTGGATTTGCATTAGTTACACACACATAGATTACTAAGCTATGCCTACTAAATTGGTTGCCTGGAAATTTTTGCTTTAACATATCCCTGTGAGCATATGGCTACCGGGATGGTGGCTCCAAGTTGCTATGTGTCACGGGAGAGTTTGTGTGCATTTGACATCGCCTAAATGTTCTTCGTGATTTGTGTGACACATAGACACCTGTATTCTGGATTTCCTGGCAAAAGGCCTTCGGGCTAAGGCAAGCATATCGCATAAATCTCATTGCGAGACCTGGTATGCTTACCTGGGGATTTCTGGTATGAGTGATAAACTATGGTCAATACACAGGTCTCTAAGGCAAATGGGTCAAAATACCTTGGCGTGTCAATGATTCCCAAAACTTTACTGATCCTTTCGTATACTTTGATTAATCAAACCTGATATAATACATACATACTTGGTACTTCTATCATTGATGACCACTGTACTTGACAAGATATGTTAGCCTGATAGGAGGAACCGGGGTGATCATGCAAAGCAAATTACCATTACGGGTGCACACATAATTGTAATTTGTCGTGCATGCTAAGTCCGGTGAATCTGGTCGGGTGGTAACATTGTAGTCAGTATAAGTCATCATTCCTACACCTTAAGCAAAAAAAAGTCTCGGTCATCATAGAACATAGCCATTAACTATCTATCAGTTCTACTTGTAGGAATGCTCACCCTTACCTTGAAATTGGATGAAATTCAAACCATGACATTTGTGTTAATCCCACGGATTCGGACTGATTCTCTAGCTTGTCTGTTTCTTTACATCCTTGAATTTCTCTTCCTTTTCATTTCAAGACAAAAGGTCTATTTTTATACGACTGATAGCTTTTGATATTTGGTAATTTAAAGAATGTCTGGAAGAGGACGTGGACGTGGGAGAAGTAACGATCATGAGTATTACAAGTTTTCTATTCTATACCCTAGGGTGCTAGGATCATAATTCTAGTAAGACCTTGTTAAGGGTAACAAAACATTACTGACACTTGCTATTACTTAAGTCCTGTCCTACTTAGAGCCTTCATGGTATTTCCAATCATTTTAAGAGACATTCCTCCACTTAGTATTTCGATAACTGAGGAGCTGATTGAATACTTAGAATGAAAGTGGACTACAGGAAATATAGAAGAGTGATGATACTCTCTAAACGTACATTACGTTATTCTTTGGGATGATGTTAAGGAAAATTAGGATGCCGTGTAACCGGTTTAAGCACATTCTTAGTATATCGGTGATGCTTATATATAGGGTTATTGAGGTGAGTTCAAAGCCTTGGTGATTGAATACTATTACTTAAGGAATGAAATGCAAAAGTTAGAATTGTAATTCTAAAATTGTGCAATAATAGGGTTAGGTTGTGCTCTTTATACTGACAAACTCCATAAATTGACAAAGCTGATGTCATACCTTATGACATTAGACCAACTATAATTAAGAAGGACACTGGGAAAATCTAGTGAGTAGTAGAAAGAAGTTGGAGGGTTGAACAAGCAATCTAGCGGTAAGGTAGACAAGAATGCTAATGTTGTAAACCTAGCTATGTTGGTTAATACGATTAAGCTAACATGCGTTAAATGGGGACATTAAGAAGGTTGGAGTTCCGACCATTACCATAAGTGTGCCCTAGGTCGATTAGGACCCAAGGACAAGTTAGAAACAATCAGAATTAGGAAATGGCTATAGCTAGAAAGTAAGAACAGTTAAATTATGGAAATAAAGGTCATATAAGTCAAGGAAATACATCATGCGGTCATATATTTACGGCTAAAGCAAGCCACATTCGACAAGATTAAGTGTTGTTACGTACCTTATCATCAATAGCTACACATCCATTTGATACCAGGGTAGATAATAGCTTTGATTCTACTGGAATTATTCTTTAACTTAGCATTAACCCTAGCTAGTTGCTTAGAGCTTTTTTTTACTCGGTTAAAGTGACCAATGGTAATAATTAGAGGTTACACAAAAGTACACGAAGATCATGTCTTTAACATAGACTTAATACCGTATGAATTGGTTATCAAAACATAAAACCAAGATAGACCATCAGGATAAGGTGATTTGTCGAAAGTCTCTAGAATCCAATGAGATCACGTTTGACTCAAAGTCTCTCCCTGAAAAGGGATTGTACGATTTGGAAAGAAAGTGTAATCATTTGTTGTTCCTGGGAATCGATGAACATCTTCAATCAGTAGAGATTGTGGATCTATAAGTCAAAACCCTAAAACGTAGCAAGATCCCTATGGTGCGTGTTAGGTGTAGCTCAAAGCCTGGACCAGAGTTTACCCAGGAACGCGAGGACCAAATGAAGAAAAAGTACCCACAACTATTCAACGATCAGACACCTACTTCTTGAGGTATCATTTTTAAGATATATTTTTCCTTAAATTTCGAGACGAAAATTCCCTTCAACAAGAGGATTATGTCACAACTCTGTCAACACCTTACAACTCACACGTTATAAATCGTTGAATCTCAATTAACTGAACCTAATGTTCTAATTTTCGGGACGAAAATTTCTTCAACAAGGGGATAATGAGACAACCCGTAAATTTCGGGTATTATTATTAGTACATATTTATAATTAAATAAAAAAAACAATTAAATATAATAATAATAATAACAATAATAATAATAATAAAGAAAATAGTAATAATAATGATAATAATAAAGTTCAGGGGGGATATTTTGTAAATTTTGAAACTTAAAAAAAAATTGTTTGGACATAAAATAATAAAAACAGAAACTGCAGGGACCAATTGTGTAACTTAGGAAATTACAACCCAACCCCCCGGCCCTTCCCCGCATTTCCGGCCACCGGAATCCCGCCGCCGGCCGCGGCTCCGGCGAAGCCATAAACCGGCCTTTTGGCCGCGGTTTTAACCCCACAATATATCAAAATGCTCGTGGGACGGAGTTGATCAATAATACACGCATTAATCAGGGAAAAGTTTCGATAATGGTCCACTAAACCCGACCATTTTGCTTTCGGCCGACCCACCCACGAAATCGAGCACTATAGCACTAAATTAATCCAAATAATCGAGTATAAATACTCATTGACCGGTTCCTAATCGAATGCACCTATCAATACAATCTAAAAACATACAAACATATCGATTTGGCTACCTCACTCGATCGCGACCTGCAACTCACTGTTCTTCATCAAATCGAACTCGAAACAGGTAATTGAACATACCCACATGCTCGATTTCTCATAAGGAATAAAAGCCCTATGGTTTCCATCGTTAACAACATCGAATTTATCTTCAATTTGATCCAAAATCAAAGCTAGGGTTTCGGGAATTTGGGGAAATTGGGGATTGATTTAGAAGTCGGTTTTTAAGCTTTGGAAATGGGTTTCTATCGCGGCCACGGCCTTTGGTTTACTGGTATGTGTGCTTCAGTGCGTGTTAGAGGTCGCGGGTTCGAACCCGGCCTCCAACACTTATTTTTTAAAAAGCCTTTTTGACCTCTTAAAAATTACAGAAAATTCTAAAAAAATTCAGAAATCATTTTTATAAATTTTCCCTATTTTTAAATCATCAAAAATTATTTTCTGTAATTTTTCTTTAAATTTAAATATATATAAAATAATATAACAAGGATTATTCTTAGTTATTTATTATAAAATGGATTTTTAAATTATGATTTAAACTGGTAAGCTATTGTTAATCTATACGTTACCTTTAATTAATGTTTAAATCATGATTATTCAAATACTTATAAGGTTTATTTATACTTTATACGTTTTAAACTTATTTCTTTATATTAAAGTACTTAAGTGGTACAATCTTTTTCATCGAGTTAAAACTTATTCCATCATTTGATTAGAATTATCAAAACCCAAAATTCCAACTGAAATCCTAGTTCACATTTAATCGTATTATTAAACTTAAAATCGACACCGAACCGATTTGTGAGACGCGAAACCGTACAGTTATTATACTTATAATTAATAATTGATATTAATTATATATATATATATATATATATATATATATATATACTGAATGAAACACAGGTTAATTGGAAACCCGATCCTTTGTGTATACAATTACTTGTTGCTCTACACTCGAGGTGAGTTTCACGGCCCCATTTTACTTTCTTTTCTTTTTGGGGGAGAAAACATGCAAAAACTATTTTGTTATGATTGCCAGTATTATTGATATCGCTTGTTATGTTAGTGGGAAACGCATTTGAAAGTCCTTACAGTATCAAACCGTTAGTAACGCGATTAGCGAGGTAATTTTGAGTAGTACTACTGGGTCTGACAAACCCCGTCCGGCTAGTCGCGCTAGCTTGATTGGAGGTCGAACGGGTGCTAAATTGACTTGTAACGATTGCCACGGTCGGTTAAGACGTGGTGGAAAGGCACTAAACACACACATTCAGCTTCGGTTTGAAACACTAACTAACTTGTTTATAGGCTCGCGACCTATCGATATGCTTTATATACTAAACCATGTGAAACGCTTTTCGAACACATGTCTGGTTGATGAAACTATGTGAAACGCTTTTCGGACACATGTCTGGTTGATGAAACTATGTGAAACGCTTTTCTGGTACATTTATGGTTGATTAAAACCTGTGGACTCACCAACTTTATGTTGACACATTTTAGCATGTTTTCTCAGGTCACAGAAACGCACAAGGTTAAGAACTCAGCTAGGATGCATGCATGGCATACATCACAACACATCTGGTTTAATTTGTGAAACGCTATTGATTCATATGGTTGAAACGCATGTTGAAACGATTCACTGTTGATTGCTGCTTTCGAAACGCTTCCGCAAGTCCGAAACACTCATGTTTGATTTAAACAACTAATTACTTAATGTGATGTTTTGTAATTACTGTGTTTGGTGTAACTGATGCTATCTGAGATCCTGGTGTGTCACACGCCTGACAGTAAAATCCCGTTAGCGGATTTTGAGGGTGTGACATGTTAAGACTCAAAGAACTAAAAAAGCTTAAAAACCAGCTTTACACATGGTTAATAAGACCAATTGACTCTACCAAATACTCAAACTCTCCTGGTAAGAATGCTTTAGTAAATATGTCTGCCAATGTTTTTCAGTTGCAATTTGAATCAAAATGATTAAACCTTTTTCAGAGTTATCTCTGAGAAAATGATATCGAATTTTGATATGTTTTATTTTTGAATGTTGGACACGATTAGCTGTAATGAACATAGCAGCAGTGTTGTCAATGTAAATTGGTGTTTTAAGAAAATTGAACCCATAATCCAGCAGTTGGTTTTGTAACCAAAGGATTTGAGAACATCCTGCTGAAGCAGCTATGTGCTTAGCTTCTGCGGTTGAAACAGAGACATTTGTTTGTTTCTTATATTGCCACGAGTAGATTTTCTAACTTGATAACATCCTCCATAATCACTATCAGTATATCCATGTAACTCAAAGTTTCCCTCGTAAGGATACCATAGCCTAAAAGCTGGTTTACCTTTGAGATACCTGAATATCCTTTTGACAGCAATTAAATGGGATTCCTTCGGGTCTGATTGATACCTGACATAGATATAAACAACATACATTATGTCTGGTCTAGATGCAGTAAGATACATCAAAGAACCAATTATAGATTTGTATAAGTTTTGGTCGATAGATTTTCTTTCTGATCAGGCTCAATCTTGGAGTTTACGTCAGCTCGAGTTCTAATGACTGACAATCTTGTAGTTTAAATTTCTTCAAGAGTTTTTTAACAAACTTCTCTTGATTAATGAAAATACCATCTGCAGATTGTTGAACTTGAAGTCCAAGAAAGAAACTGATTTTTCCCATATAACTCATTTGAAATCGAGACTTCATGATTTCTTCAAATTCATTGCAGAATTTTGGACTGGTGGAACCAAATATGATATCATCAACATACACTTGTACACATAAGAGATCATCAGCATCATTCTTTATGAATAAAGTTGGATCGGTTTTCCCTCGCGTGTATCCATGTTGGATTAAGTGTTGTGACAATGTTTCATACTAGATTCTTGGAGCTTGATGAAGTCCATACAAAGCTTTGCTAAGCTTGTACACATGATGTGGAAATTCTGAATCTTCAAAACCTGGAGGTTGCTTCACATACACATCATCGGTGATTGGACCATACAAGAATGCACCTTTAACGTCCATTTGATACACTTTGAATTTCATGAATGATGCATAAGCCATGAAGACACGAATGGATTCAAGTCTTGCAAGTGGAGCAAATAATTCATCATAATCAATACCCTCTTGTTGAGTGTATCCTTATGCAACAAGTCTCGCTTTATTTCGAATGACGATTCCTCATTCATCTGTTTTGTTTCTAAACAACCATTTTATGCCTATGGCATTTTCTCCTTCAGGTAAATCCATAAGACTCCACACTTCTTGTTTATGAAATTGCAATAATTCTTCTTGCATAGCCTCAATCCAACCATTGTCCTTTAACGCTTCGGTAACATTTTTGGGAACAACTTGAGAAAGAAAACACGAGTATAAGCAAAGGTTTGCTTTTTCTGATTTGCTTCTTGTCGTTCTCTCATTCAATGGACCAATAATTTGAGATGTTGGATGGTTCTTGTGAATACAAGATGTCGGAATCTTATTCCCTTGAACATTAACATCCAAATTTGTTTGATTCAAGTTGGAGAGCTAATGTAATAGGCTTAAATAATGTGGATATGAAATTTGGAACTTGAGTTAGTGAGTTGATAAAGTAATCAAGATTACTAGAATCAACTGCATCACCAGAGATGGATGATGTTCCAGACTCAGGTTGTACAAATTTAGTACCATCATTAGGATTTGGTTAAGAAACATCATGACCTTCTGAAACTGAATGATCTGAATCTTGATGAGATTGATCATTTTTATTGAATCGAATCATTGAATCCTTAACAAAAGAGAAGAATGGGTAATCTGGGCTTTGATCATCTAGGTCTTCAGAATCAGAGTCATCACTGAAAGAACCAAGATCTCTTTAAGCTTTCTTCTTACCTGTAGAATCAAGCAAGTTAGATTGATCAAACAAGTTAGATTGAAAAGAGTTTGACAATAAATCTAAATCAAATAACCAAGCAGGACCATTTCGAACTATTGGAAATGAATATTCTAGGAATTTAACATTGAATGTTTTAATTATAACATTAGTCCTAGAGTTATAAACTCGATTGGCTTTTGAAACAAATGAATATCCAATGAAAAATCCATTATTATATTTTGCTTCAAATTTTCCTAGATGATCACTTGAATTTAGAATAATAACTGGACAACCAAAAGATTTAAGAAAATCTATGTTTGTTTTCCTACCAAACATTAACTCATATGGAGATTTCAGTTTTTCTTTCATGATTAACGTTCGATTCTGAACGAAACACGCAGTTGAAATAGCTTCATCCCACAAAGTGATCGGAATTTTAGCATGTGCTACCATAGATCGTGCAGCCTCAATTAGTGTTCTTTTCTTTCTTTTAGCAACTCTATTTTGTTGAGGAGTTCTGGGAGCACTAAACTGATGAGCATTTTTGAATTCCGTACCATTATCACTTCTTATTATCTTTACTTTTTGATCTAATTGATTTTCAACTTTAATTATGAATTCTTTTAATAATTCAGTCGTTTCAGATTTAGCATTTAAAAAGAAAACCCATGAAAATCTTGTATAGTCATCAATGATAACTAAACATATGATTTTCTTCCAATACTCTTGACATTGGTTGGTCCAAAGAGGTCCATGTGCAACATCTGGAGCGGTTTGGAATTTGAATTTATTGGCTTGGTCTTATAAGACGCTCTATGTTGCTTTCCCTTTAAACATGCTGAGCAGTGATCAGTAGTTGCAAACTTCTTGGATGGAAGTCCAACAATATGATTTCCTGCTACAAGCTTGTTCATGTTCTTGAAGTTGGAATGCCCGAGACATCTATGCCAAAGCTAACTTTCATCATTTGATGCTTTAGTAATAAGCCATGTTGTTTCTGTGGAAGGATCAACTTGAGACATATCCAGTTTGTATACATCTCGATCCCTTTCATCTTTAACAATCACCCAATCCTTGCTAATCTGAAATCCTGGCTTCAAAACATAACAAAAAAATCATCAGATAGAACAAAATATGATTTATCATAGATTTGGGATACGCTTAAAAGATTAAAGTTCAACTGAGAACAGAAGTTGACTTTATCGAAGCTTATTATCCCATTGGATAATGTTCCTTCTCCTGTTATCTTTCCACCTGCATCACTACCAAAGGCAACATGTGTTTCATCCTTTAACTTAAAATCTTACAGTAAGGCATGATTGCCTGTCATGTGCCGGCTATACCCGCTATCCACATACCAAGTGTTTAGTGGTCTTCTTGGGCATACCTGCACAACAAAGAAATTTAAGTTGAGGTATCTACCCAAGCCGAGATGGTCTTGGGTTTTCCAAATTTATCAACAATGGTAAATTGCTTGAAATGTAGAGTAGTCAAATCTGGCTTGTTCTTAATGAATTTACCAAGTTTGTTATGCATATGTTGTTAATCATTTTTGTAAACATTCATACCAGTTGATTGACCAACTTTTGAAAAATATTGATTACCAACATTTTTATCAGTCATTCTTACAGATCTTGGTATGAATTGATCGTTCAGAGCTTGTTTTGGTCTCACATAATTGTTTCTTTGGAAAGACCTCAAACCTAATGAAGGTTGGTTAGTTAATCTTTGAAATCCATCAGTTTGATTTCTTTGGTACTAAGGATTAACATAACCTTTGCTCAAGTTTGAATTGACAAATCCTTTCTTAGGTGAACTCTTCCTAAAGTAACAATTTTCAGTGTTATGAGTTCTCTCATCATAGTAGGTATAGTATTTATTGAAATAACAATCTGCTATTGAAAGATTCCTCATCTCACAGATATGATAGTACTTATTGAAAAAGCACTCAGCAGTATTGTGATTGTACATATCACAAATTTCACAGTACCTCTATGGAGTTTTAAACAATTGCTTGTTAACTTTTGATGTTGACGCTATATTTGATTCTTTCTTATATTTTGGTGTCAAAAAGTTGAATTTTTGTTTTTGATTTGTCAAATTGTGCTTTTGATTTGACATTTTGTTCTTTGACATATTATTTTTTAGCTTTTTCTCATGAACTTCCTTCTTTGATTCCTTAGGAACAAATCTTTTAATAACACCGGAACTCTTAGAATCTAAAACCGTTATTAGATCTGAGTGTGATTTGTTCTTGGGACTTAGATTCACTTCTTGAAGAGAGTTCATGTTCAACAAACCAACAGAAACAAATTTTTCAGGATTAAGTTTAGTTGCTTGATTCGTTGGTTTTATCAGATTTTCTTGACTTTTGTTTTGATCACTTTTGGCTTTAGATGATTTTCTTCTTCTTCGTTGATTCCTTAATTTAGAAGAACTTGGTTTAATTTGTGATTGAACATCTTCAGATGAAGATTTTTTTCATTATCTTTCTCTTTAAGATCAACAAAGTTTGAATCTTCTGATGTTCCTTCTTCTAACATTGTTTTTTCTTTATTTTTGATTAAAACTTCTTCCAACATTGATTTTGTTAGAGCGCAAGATTTCTGACTTTTCTGTTTAGGTTCATATGATTTAATCTTTATGGGATGATAATTTTTGATCTTTTCATTATACTTTTCTTCAAAGATTATGATATTAACCTTTTCTTCTTTATTGTCAAAATTCTTGTTTTTGTTCTGAAAAGCTTTGACTTTATCTTTGTTTTCAGGAGAATGATCATGCGTGTTAAAGTTTTCTGGTAGAGTGTTGGTTGTTGATTCAGGCATTGGTTCATGAGTGAAACCTAATCCTGATTTTTGTTTATCTTTTCTTTCACTTACCAGTTTTTCAACAATCATTTTGGAACTTTTAACCTTAGCAAGATCAACTTGAGTAGCAGCATGTGCTATCTTCTCCTGTTCTAGTTTTTTAGTCATTTCTTCCAACTGTTTAAAAACAATTTCTAATTCTTTTAACATTTTTTTCCATGACGTTTGAAGAGAAATGATCTTTTCATCTGCTATTTTATGGTTAGATTTTAGTTTATTGTGCATTGATTCCTCTTGTTTAGGTTTCTCACAGATTTTATATGAATAGCTTTGATAGTATTAGACATGTTCGAAGCAAGATTTGGTGCATAGTTTTTCTCTTACTTCAGATGGTATTTTAGGATATTTTGAAGAAGAAGTTTCAGAGTTAGAGGATAAAGTTCAACCTTAGGTTGATCAGACTAAGCTATCAAAGCAATTTCATCTGAATCCTCTTTAGGATCAGATTTGTAACTCCAGTCATAATCATCTTCTTCATTCTCATTGTTACCTTCCACTTTTGGATCACAGTTCTCTGACTAATCTTCCCCTTGGATTTCTATAATAAGAGATAAACTTAAGGTTAGATAATTGGTAAATTGCTCAGCATATGCACTCCAGTCATATCCATCCTTCACACTGACTACAAGAGCTTTCTTTGGTTCTTCAGATTCTTTGATTCATCTTTCACCTCAAGCATTAGAAGACTTTGATATGGCTTTTGCGATGTCTTCTGAGACGATTGAAACCTCTGATTGCCAGAACAAGATTGAGCATTTCCTCCATTATTCCTGAAAGCTTTACATTCCCTTGAGAAATGTCCATAACTGTTGCAGTTAAAACACCTTGACTTTTAATTGTCAAAACCAACTGTATTATTAGCACTAGGCTTGTATTTCCAGTTGACATACGAGTGTTATTTAGTTCTATAGGCAATCATTAACATCTGCCAATTCAGATCCATCTCTTCAACACCTTCGGGATCCATTTCAAACAAATCCTGCAAAACAAGATCTAATTGAGTTAGATGACTACCTTGATATGCTTGAAAGCTTGCCATGAAAGAAGTAAAAGTAGTTTTAGACTCATCATCTGTGACATCCGGAAATCTTCCGTTACAAAACTCCGTTAGTTCCGTTAAGTTTTGCATACATGTGTCCGTAAGCACACACTAGTTGTCGTTTGACGTTGGTGACTTAATAGTAATTAATAATGTTAATTTAATAATAATCTAGTGGATTAAATGATTATTGTGTTATGCTTATGTGTTTACGCGATTTAAAGACTATTCGGGAATTTTATCGCGTAACGCGGAAACGCGTGTGTTAATTCATATGTTTTGTGTTTTTATAAAATAAAGTATATCTGTGTTACCATTAGTTTAGATGTTCATATTATTAAGTTAAAAACACATTACAAAGAGTTAAAAACTTAACTTTTATAAAAAAATATAAAATGCAAGGTTTAGAGGGGGTATTCTTGTAAAATGATTAAAACAAAATAACCCCTAGCCCCCACCATCTCCCAAAATCATGACCTGCATATCCTCCAGCCCTCTTTCTGCGATTTTCAGCCTAGAAGCATCAATTTATCACGGTTTTGATCAATCTCAAGCCATAGAACGCGATTTGGACCTTCATTAACAAGTACACACATGAATTGAAGGTTAGTTTTGTTGTTTTTGTGGTTTTTCCATTAGGGCCAAAGCCTATACTCAAAATTGATGTTCATGGGGCTGAAATCTTGATGTTTTGTTGATATTAATGTGTTAGCTAGGTTGTATGTATGTTGTTTAGTTTTGATTATGCAAGAAAACTACACTATTGGTTGATTGATCATGAACCTTGATGTACATGAACCCTAATTTGAAAATTTTGGGGCTTTTGTGGAATTGATTGTTGTTTGATGTTGTTAGGATGTTAATTAGTTAGTATGAATGTTAGAAAACATGAATTATGCAAGAAATTGGTGAGTTGAGAACTTTGTTCATAGGTTACTAAAAATAGTAACTTTTGTGTATGAACTTGATAATTCAAGGATGAATTGGTGTTATTAGGGTGTTAATGATGTTGTATGAACATTGGGATTATGATATGAATGCTAGATTGTTGCTATGAATGCTAGAAACCTTAGGTTGGATGTTGTTGTTCATGTCTTGCCAAAAGTAGAAACTTTTTAGATATGGATGAATGAATTATGCTAGTTTGATGTTGTTGATCATAGTTAGTTGTTATGAGTTTGAAATAGTATATTATTGATGAATTGTATGTTCATTGGGTGTTTAGTAGGTTTTGGGATGAACTTTCCCAAAAGGGAAACTTTATTGTGCATGAACATTGGATATTGGGAATTGGACTTATTCATAGCTTTAGGATCATATTAGAATGCTTGTTGTGGATGTTGAATGTGGTAGAACCTGTTAATTTGGTGGTATGGAATGTTTACTTGGTTATTGGGTGATTTATGCACTTTGATGATCATGTATGGATTTGTATGTTCACTAGTAACTAGGACATCATGTTTGGGACTGGAAATTGATCATATTGATGTATGTTGTATGTATTGGGCATATTGAATGTGTTGTGGATAGTATGGATGACTTTTTGGTAAATTATCTGTTTTGACCCGTATATGCTAAATCATAGTTATAGGTCATATAAGTAGGTTATGCGTGATCTGACCTGTTATATGATACACTGGTTGTGTTATGAACACACTGAGTATGCTAGATGTTAAGAACTTACATGACTTGTATGATATATGCTCATGTCTATTTAAATGGTTTACAACACATAATGTCACCAACGGGTCAAACGGGTCAACTGGGTCAAACATGTCTATTCTTCTGAAACCTTAAGTCTTGGTTGTAGTGCGCTTAGGGTTTCTCATATTCACTGTTTACACAAACTCATGTACTTACATGATCTAGGTAACTTTTGAGGGTTGACTGTCCACTTTGTCTTTCAAGTAAACTCTAGTACTCAATACGCGTATCAGGTGAGTTCATGCCCCACTGTTTTACTTAACCTCTTTTGGGGGAGATAGCATACTGGTAATTTTTCAAACGCTTTATATATTTAAGATGTGTATGATATTAATATAGTGCTATTTACCATGATAAGGTCCTCACACTTTCGAATTGTTAATATTGAATAGCGGGGAAACTTGGGTAGTACTACTGGGTCTGACGAGCCCCACCTGTTTGACTCGAGGTCAACCGGGTGAAATTTGTCCTATGTACATTTGTCACGATATGGTAAAGTCGTGACAGGAGGCAAACATAACACAGTCAGCTTCAATTGTGAAATCACTATGTATTAATATCTTTTTGTTAATAGACTAGCTATCTATTACAATACACATGCTTATATATATCACGATTGTTAAACTTTTATGTTTAAACGCAAACTCTTGAATTCACCAACCATTGTGTTGAATTTTTAGTATGCTATTCTCAGGTCGATAATCCGGATTGCCAGTAGGAGCACTGCACGAGTCAAGCATGCATCCTAACACTTAAACGATGGTACATTTGTTTATCTTTAGATTTTGGGTTTTAAACAGTTGGTTGGCGCTTGTTTTGCCATTTTATACATTTTTATATTTTGGGTTTGTTTTATTACTATACGCTTCCGCATGATTTTAAAGTTTGAACTCTGGTTTGGTTTACGTTAAACGTAGCATATAGAGTCGTTCCGAGTAACTATTGACTGTGATCCTGGTTTGTTCACACGCCTTGCGGTAAAACTCCGCACGTGGATTTTGAGGGTGTGACAGATTGGTATCAGAGCCATTGGTTATAGAGAACTAGGTTGCATACACACTAGACTATAACCGCACACAGTTAGTTAGTTACTTGTTCCTGGTTTTTCTACTGTATACTCATTGGCATACACAAATCACACTCTCTACAGCATGGCATCTTCATCGAGAGCACCTGGTAAACGACCAGCATCACCCACACGATCCGAGTCCGCACCTCCTGGACCGGTACCTGACAAAGGACTGGACTGGCCTCGTTTGGACTATCCACGAGGTGAGTTCGACTGGGATCAACCGTTAGTGCCACCTGAACGCGACCCTCCACGAGACCAGAGTTTCTACCCTGAGTTCGTAGATCACCTCATGTATAGGGAACATGTACCAACACCGAGACCCAGAACTAGGACCAACACTGAGCAACCACTACTTACACTTCCGCGGACGGTGCAATCCAACGAGCAGGTTATTGCTGCATTGGTGGTAGCACTGGACACGGAGCAACACCGGGTCCGGCGCTAGCGATGTCTGTACACTACAGCACGAGGTGTACACGCTGCGACATCAACTGGACGAACTCGAGGAGCATCATGGTAAAACCTTGGAGGGGTGTTACCAAATGCGGGACGGTTACCAGATGCTGAGTGGATGCGTGACCGCACGAGAGCAACGCGACGAAACAGCCGACAACAGGATTGCTGTAATAGAAGCTCAGTTGGTGGCGTTTCAGATCGCCATAGCTCCTGCTCCTGTGGAGGCCCCGGAGGAGGAGGAGGAATCAGAGGAGGAGCCGATAGGAGTTTCATATCCTTAAAGTTCTGTAGTCTTTTAAGTGATATCCCTTCTGCTTTAGAATCCAAATATACCGTAGAATTGGCCGACGGTAAACAGATCCACGTGACACACATCCTTAGAGATTGTAAGATAGAACTCACTGGTCATACTTTCGCTATAGATCTTATGCCTGTTGCACATTTCACAACTGATGCTTTAATTCCATAGCTGATGGGATAATTCCATAGTTGATAATCTTCATTTTCCTTGCAACCAAGTGTCCACAGCTGATGCCCAAAGTTCACAGCTGACAAACATAAATTTTTCTAAGTGGTCACAGCTGACGAACAAAGCAACCCACAGATGATGAACAAAAATTCTACAGCTGATAAACAAAAATTTTTCTAAGTGTTCACAGCTGATGAACAAACTAATTCACAGCTGATGAACAAACTAATTCACAGCTGATGAACTAAGTTCCTTACACTTACACTTTGTTTCAAGGCTGTCAACATACATTCTAATCCATTAACCACATCTTCAACATACATTCATAACCACAATTCATTTTAATTGGCAGCCTAATCAACATCATTCATCCATTCATCCTTTTCAATCTAGATTCATCAAACACCATATATCCACCCAATTGACCCAAAACCACATCAAAAATGCAGCCATTACAACCCCTGCACTAAGCGTTTTAGTGCAGCCCCAAACAAACCAAAATCAACAACTAAATAGCAGCTCTTTAAGGTGCAAAACTGCAGCTAAAAGGTTGCGTTTCAGCACCAATTTACGCAGCATTTTTGCTGTTTTTGGCAGCTAAATTAGCAACCAAATAGCGGACACGAGTCCTTAATTCGCAGCGGACATTTTATCTCATCCACAGCGGATGAATCTTAGAATTTCACAGCAGACTTGTTTCTGTTGACAGCGAACAACAACCTCAATTGTTCACAGCGTACGCTTGACTCTGTTGAACAAACAACCATCATCAACAAACAACCCCAAACACAGCAGCCAAGTTGTGTCCACAGTGGACAAGTAACTTAAATTCACAGCTAACAACAACAGAAACAAGAACCGCTGAATTCCACAGCGGATTCAGCTTCATAATCATACAACGGATACTAACAAAAAAAACGCAACACACGTGTTTTTACTAACAAAACAGTCCACAGCGGACATATTCTTTCTGTTCCACAGCGGACAAAGAAACTTATCCCATAGCGGACGATAAGCAATTTGTCCACAGCGGACGAGCAACTAGTCCACAGCGGACTACCATGATCTGCTGAAATCTCCGACAACCCAAATCATCTCCAAACGAAATCAGCAACCATAACCACTGAATAAACCAATCTTCTACCACCGCAACCATCATCATATTCGACACCTATCATCATCATCACCGAATCTACCACTCCCGACCGCCAATCATCGGACCATCATAAACCATCACCACTTTCATCATAATATCAACCGACCGCCACCTGCAACTCACACCAACACCTCTGATAACCATCTGACCACCATAGACTATCTTCATACATCATCAACCGAAACCCCCAAATCACCACCATCGAACCACCAAATCATCTTCGGTCGACTGAAAACTCAAATCAACCATCGCACACACTCGATTGCTTTCCCTTAACCTGCGAAAATCCTTGATTTTGATTCACAAGGTTCAATTTGAAAGTGAGGCAGAGAAGAGAGACTGTAATCAATTAGGATTCTTATGTGTTTAAACCACTTGACCGACTTGTTTGATCAGCTTCAAGGATCAAGCTATTATTCGAAGATCAACTTGAGGTCTGGTTATCATCAACTCAGAGTCCGTGAGGAAGACATTTCCAAAACCGCATTCCGTACTCGTTATGGTCATTACGAGTTCTTGGTCATGCCTTTTGGGTTGACTAATGCACCTGCGGTGTTCATGGACCTCGTGAATCGTGTGTGCAAACCCTATCTCGATCAGTTTGTTATTGTGTTTATCGATGACATACTGATATACTCTAAGACCAAGGAGGACCATGAAGAGCATCTACGATTAATCTTAGAATTACTAAAGAATGAGCAACTGTATGCCAAATTCTCTAAGTGTGACTTTTGGATACGCGAAGTGCAATTTCTGGGTCACATTGTTAATGAGAAGGGAATACATGTTGATCCTGCCAAGATTGTGGCGATAAAGAATTGGGCTATACCTAAAACACCGAGCGAGATAAGGCAATTTTTGGGATTAGCAGGGTATTACCGACGATTCATAGAGGGATTTTCTAAGATCGCACAACCTCTCACAGCTTTGACCCACAAAGGAACGACATACAAATAGGGTGAAAGTCAAGAGGAAGCTTTTCAGTTATTAAAACAGAAACTCTGTAGTACACCAATATTGGCACTGCCAGAGGGGACAGATGATTTCGTGGGGTATTGTGACGCATCAATTCAAGGATTGGGTTGTGTCTTGATGCAGCGAGATAAGGTAATAGCTTACGCCTCGAGACAACTGAAGGTTCACGAGAAGAACTATACCACCCATGACTTAGAATTGGGTGCAGTGGTTTTTGCCTTAATGATTTGGAGACATTACTTGTACGGTACCAAATGCACTATCTATACCGATCACAAGAGTCTTCAACATATCTTTGAGCAAAAGGAGTTAAATATGAGGCAACGTCGTTGGGTAGAACTTCTTAACGATTATGATTGTGCTATCAAGTACCATCCTGGAAAGGCGAACGTAGTTGCCGATGCCTTAAGCCGAAAAGAAACAGCTAAACCCAGGCGAGTACGAGCCTTATCGCTTACAATCAGAACCAATCTGCCTGAACAAGTTAAGGAAGCACAGATAGAAGCATTGAAAGAGGAAAACATTGGTTCTGAGTCATTACGGGGAATGGATAAACAATTGGTAGTGAAAGAGGATGGAATTTGGTACTTCATGAATAGACTTTGGGTGCCTGTCTATGGAAATCTGAGGGATTTAGTTATGAGTGAGGCACACAAGTCTAAGTACTCTATACATCCTGGTCTGACAAGATGTATCATGACTTAAAGGCGCACTATTGGTGGCCTAACATGAAGGCGGACATAGCTACCTATGTGAGCAAGTGTGTGACCTGTTCGAAGGTAAAGGTGGAATACCAAAAACCATCTGGACTGTTACAGCAACCCGAGATACCAATGTGGAAATGGGAACAAATTTCTATGGGTTTTATCGCTAAATTACCCAGGACTAATACCGGTTGTGACACAATCTGGGTTATTGTGGATCGGTTGACCAAGTCCGCTCACTTTCTTGCAATTAAGGAAACGGACAAGATGGAGAAACTAACCCGATTGTATCTCAAGGAAATCGTTTCCAGACACAGTGTACCGATCTCGATTATTTCTAATCGCGATGCTCATTTCACGTCACACTTCTGGCAGTCACTGCAGAAATCTCTGGGTACATGATTGGATATGAGTACTGCTTATCATCCACAGACTGACGGCCAGAGTGAGCGTACCATACAGACTTTGGAGGATATGCTACGTGCTTGTGTGATTGACTTCGGGAACAACTGGGAAGTTCACCTGCCTTTGGTGGAATTTTCCTATATTAACAGTTATCACACTAGCATACAGGTAGCACCTTTCGAGGCTTTGTATCGGAGAAAGTGTAGATCACCGGTTTGCTGGGCTAAAATTGGTGATAGTCAACTAACGGGTCCCGAGCTAATACATGAAACCACTGAGAAGATTGTGCAGATACGGAATCGTATGGCAGCAGCGCGAGATAGACAGAAAAGTTATGCTGACAATAGACGGAAACCACTAGAGTTTCAAATTGGTGACAAAGTCTTATTGAAAGTCTCACCGTGGAAAGGCGTAGTTTGGTTTGGCAAGCGAGGAAAGCTGAATCCGAGGTATGTTGGACCATTTGAGATATTGGAAAGAATAGGTCCAGTAGCCTATCGCCTAGCCTTACCTGATTCGCTGAGTGGAGTCCACAACGTATTTGATGTTTCAAATCTGAAGAAGTGTTTATCTGACGAAACACTAATTGTACCACTAGAAGATGTGCAAGTGGATGAACAATTACGCTTCATCGAAGAACCAGTCGAGGTGATGGATAGTGAGGTGAAAACACTTAAGCAAAGCACGATACCCATAGTCAAAGTTCGTTGGAACTCGCGACGTGGACCGGAATTCACGTGAGAACGTGAAGATCAAATGAAGCTTAAGTACCCTCAACTGTTCGAGACGATGCCTGCAGACAACGGTATTGATTTAAATTTCGGGACGAAATTTCTTTCAACATTGGGATGAGGTGACAACTCATCCAAAACTCACTTGATTTTGATTTCTGTGTGCCAATGCAGTAGACCAGTGATGGAACACCCTCACCACAGTATGAAACACTCACCATGTAACGCAATTTTCGGGACGAAAATTCTTTCAACATGGGGATAATGTGACATCCGGAAATCTTCCGTTACAAAACTCCGTTAGTTCCGTTAAGTTTTACATACACGTGTCCGTAAGCACACACTAGTTATCGTTTGACGTTGGTGACTTAATAGTAATTAATAATGTTAATTTAATAATAATCTAGTGGATTAAATGATGATTGTGTTATGCTTATGTGTTTACGCGATTTAAAGACTATTCGGGAATTTTATCGCGTAACGCGGAAACGCGTGTGTTAATTCATATGTCTTGTGTTTTTATAAAATAAAGTACATATGTGTTACCATTAGTTTAGATGTTCATATTATTAAGTTAAAAACACATTACAAAGAGTTGAAAACTTAACTTTTATAAAAAAATACAAAATGCAAGGTTTAGAGGGGGTATTCTTGTAAAATGATTAAAACAAAATAACCCCTAGCCCCCACCATCTCCCAAAATCATGACCTGCACATCCTCCAGCCCTCTTTCTGCGATTTTCAGCCTTGAAGCATCAATTCATCACGGTTTTGATCAATCTCAAGCCCTAGAACGCGATTTGGACCTTCATTAACAAGTACACACATGAATTGAAGGTTAGTTTTGTTGTTTTTGTGGTTTTTCCATTAGGGCCGAAGCCTGTACTCGAAATTGATGTTCATGGGGCTGAAATCTTGATGTTTTGTTGATATTAATGTGTTAGCTAGGTTGTATGTATGTTGTTTAGTGTTGATTATGCAAGAAAACTACACTATTGGTTGATTGATCATGAACCTTGATGTACATAAACCCTAATTTGAAAATTTTGGGGCTTTTGTGGAATTGATTGTTGTTTGATGTTGTTAGGATGTTAATTAGTTAGTATGAATGTTTGAAAACATGAATTATGCAAGAAATTGGTGAGTTGAGAACTTTGTTCATAGGTTACTAAAAATAGTAACTTTTGTGTATGAACTTGATAATTCAAGGATGAATTAGTGTTATTAGGGTGTTAATGATGTTGTATGAACATTGGGATTATGATATGAATGCTAGATTGTTTCTATGAATGCTAGAAACCTTAGGTTGGATGTTGTTGTTCATGTCTTGCCAAAAGTAGAAACTTTTTAGATATGGATGAATGAATCATGCTAGTTTGATGTTGTTGATCATAGTTAGTTGTTATGAGTTTGAAATAGTATATTATTGATGAATTGTATGTTCATTGGGTGTTTAGTAGGTTTTGGGATGAACTTTCCCAAAAGGGAAACTTTATTGTGCATGAACATTGGATATTGGGAATTGGACTTATTCATAGCTTTAGGATCATATTAGAATGCTTATTGTGGATGTTGAATGTGGTAGAACTTGTCAATTTGGTGGTATGGAATGTTTACTTGGTTATTGGGTGATTTATGCACTTTGATGATCATGTATGGATTTGTATGTTGACTAGTAACTAGGACATCATGTTTGGGACTGGAAATTGATCATATTGATGTATGTTGTATGTATTGGGCATATTGAATGTGTTGTGGATAGTATGGATGACTTTTTGGTAAATTATCTGTTTTGACCCGTATATGCTAAATCATAGTTATAGGTCATATAAGTAGGTTATGCGTGATCTGGCCTGTTATATAATACACTGGTTGTGTTATGAACACACTGAGTATGCTAGATGTTAAGAACTTACATGACTTGTATGATATATGCTCATGTCTATTTAAATGGTTTACAACACATAATGTCACCAACGGGTCAAACGGGTCAATTGGGTCAAACATGTCTATTCTTCCAAAACCTTAAGTCTTGGTTGTAGTGCGCTTAGGGTTTCTCATATTCACTGTTTACACAAACTCATGTACTTACATGATCTAGGTAACTTTTGAGGGTTGACTGTCCACATTGTCTTTCAAGTAAACTCTTGTACTCAATACGCGTATCAGGTGAGTTCATGCCCCACTGTTTTACTTAACCTCTTTTGGGGGAGATAGCATACTGGTAATTTTTCAAACGCTTTATATATTTAAGATGTGTATGATATTAATATAGTGCTGTTTACCATGATAAGGTCCTCACACTTTCGAATTGTTAATATTGAATAGCGGGGAAACTTGGGTTGTACTACTGGGTCTGACGAGACCCACCTGTGTGACTCGAGGTCAACCGGGTGCAATTTGTCCTATGTACATTTGTCACGATATGGTAAAGTCGTGACAGGAGGCAAACATAACACAGCCAGCTTCAATTGTGAAATCACTATGTATTAATATCTTTTTGTTAATAGACTAGCTATCTATTACAATACACATGCTTATATATATCACGATTGTTAAACTGTCATGTTTAAACGCAAACTCTTGAACTCACCAACCATTGTGTTGAATTTTTAGTATGCTATTCTCAGGTCGATAATCCGGATTGCCAGTAGAAGCACTGCACGAGTCAAGCATGCATCCTAACACTTAAACGATGATACATTTGTTTATCTTTACATTTTGGGTTTTAAACAGTTGGTTGGCGCATGTTTTGCCATTTTATACATTTTTATATTTTGGGTTTGTTTTATTACTATACGCTTCTGCATGATTTAAAGTTTGAATTCTGGTTTGGTTTATGTTAAACGTAGCATATAGAGTCGTTCTGAGTAACTATTGACTGTGATCCTGGTTTGTTCACACGCCTCACGGTAAAACTCCACACGTGGATTTTGAGGGTGTGACAGATTGGTATCAGAGCCATTGGTTATAGAGAACTAGGTTGCATACACACTAGACTATAACCGCACACAGTTAGTTAGTTACTTGTTCCTGATTTTTCTACTGTATACTCATTGGCATACACAAATCACACTCTCTACAGCATAGCATCTTCATCGAGAGCACCTGGTAAACGACCAGCATCACCCACACGATCCGAGCCCCCACCTCCTGGACCGGTACCTAACAATGGACCGGACTGGCCTCGTTTGGACTATCCACGAGGTGAGTTTGACTGGGATCAACCGTTTGTGCTTCCTGAACGCGACCCTCCACGAGACCGGAGTTTCTACCCTAAGTTCGTAGATCACCTCATGTATAGGGAACGTGTACCAACACCGAGACCCAGAACTAAGACCAACACTGAGTAACCACTACCTACACTTCCACGGACGGTGCAGTCCAACGAGCAGGTTGTTGCTGCATTGGTGGCAGTACTGGACACGGAGCAACACCGGGTCCGGCGACTCACTAGCGATGTCTGTACACTACAGCACGAGGTGTACATGCTGCGACATCAACTGGACGAACTCGAGGAGGATCATGGTAAAACCTTGGAGGGGTGTTACCAATACGGGACGGTTACCAGACGCTGAGTAGACGCGTGACCGCACGAGAGCAACGCGATGAAACAGCCGACAACAGGATTGCTGTATTAGAAGCTCAGTTGGCGGCGTTTCAGATCGCCATAGCTCCTGCTCCTGTGGAGGACCCCGAGGAGGAGGAGGAATCAGAGGAGGAGCCGATAGGAGTTTCATATCCGTAAAGTTCGGTAGTCTTTTAAGTGATATCCCTTCTGCTTTAGAATCCAAATATACCGTAGAATTGGCCGACGGTAAACAGATCCACGTGACACACATCCTTAGATATTGTAAGATAGAACTCACTGGTCATACTTTCGCTATAGATCTTATGCCTGTTGCACATTTCACAACTGACACAGTCCATTCCGAAAGATATTTTCCATCAGTTCTCAGAACACAAACGGTTTAAAAAGTTATGGAAGGCTCTTGAGAAACGTTATGAAGGAAATTCAACACTTAAGTCTCTAAAGGCTAAAGCTTTGAAGAAGGAATTTGATAACTTCTCGTCAATTGGGAATGAAAGTTTGGATGATGTGATCGACCGCTTCTATCATTTGATGAGTGAACTGCACACTCATGGGGTTAAAACATCCATGGAAGATAAAGTGTCGAGTTTGGCTGATGGGTTACCTGATAAGTGGGATTCATTTGTTTCCACTTTAAGACATAATGCTGTGCTGGAGACATTGGACATAAATGATTTTATTCTGAAATTGAGAGAGGAAGAGGTACGACATAAGTACAAGTCTAAGAAGGGAACCTACATTCAGAATCCTTCTCTCTACAATGTGACTCCCACTACAGCGTCTTCAAGTGCACCCTTGCAGACTACTTTCATGTCTAACACATCTGCAAACGTTCAAAGTGCATCTTCAGGTGGTGAGTCAAATGTTTCATAAGGGGTTCAACATAGTTCTGCAGAAGCCCAATCGATGAAGTTAATGACAGAGCATTTGGGCAACGTAACTGTGGAAGTGGCTAAGGAGCATATGGATCTACTTGCTGCTATGGTATATTCTTATGACGGGTTAGTAGCAGGAAAGATTGGTAACTGCCACTTGGCCGACGAAGATTATGAGCAAGTGGATGAAACTGAGCTGGAGCGGATGGATATCATGTGGGCTCTCGCTAGTGTTGTGCGTAGAGCTAAGAAGTTTGTTAAAAAGACGGGACAGAACCTGGAGGCTACAAAGGATACAACTTTTGGATTTGACAAGTCAAAAGTCACCTGTTTCAACCGGTGAAAAAGGCCATTTCAAGAGAGAGTGTGTCAAACCTAAGAAGACAGGAAATGACAACCCGTTTTCATCATTTAACAGGCAGGATAAGGACAAAAAGGCAACGTCAACCAGCCATGACTCCAAAGCAATGGTAGCACAGGGTGATGAAGGACAAGACTGGTCCTTCCGTTTCTTATATGATGGTGAAGCTAACATTGCATTGGTTGATGATCTGAACGACGACTCAGCAAGTGAGGGGGAGAACTCAGTTGAGCTTGATACTGCTGATGTGAATGAGACTATGGCTGCTGTTGATCAACTAGTGACGGACGAACTAAATGTAGAATCTGCAGCACACCAGAAACCCCAGGCTGCTTTCATGGCTGGCACCTCTACATCTGCACAGGTAGAATCTAAAGACGATCTCTTTGATAAACATGCTTGTGTTGAATGTAATAAGTTTAGGGAATGCATCGATCTGAATTTTGCTAGGTTATTAGAACATAATGATAACTTAGTAAATAACTTAAAACTATGCACTGAGGCTAATATAGTATTAAAGCAAAATGAAAGCAGTTTTAAAGGGAAAATTGAATTGCTGAGAAAACGATTAAAAGAAACTGAGGTTGTTGCTCTTAACCAAGAAAATGACATAAGTTTTACATAAAAACAATTGAGGAAACTAAAAAAGACAGAGCTGTTTTACAAGTTGAAAATGAATCCTTAAAGCAAAAACTACATAGTTTAGCTAGTTCCTCTCACATCTTGAAAAACGTGGAAGAAAGAAACAATGAGGAAGGGTTGGGTTACAAAGTTGTGCCTCCACCACATGAGATCCTCCTGAACACCAAACAGAAACATGTTAACAATAATCCCATCAAGGACCATGTGGCGACTACTCCTCTGGTCAATGATCCAGACACTGCAGTTAAACCTGCTCCTCCGGTTGCTGATCAGAAGACTTCAACATCAGACACAAAGGATAAAACAAAGGAGGATACATTACCGCACAAGGAGAAGTAGGTAATGGAAAGGTAAAGTTTGATAAAGTTAATTATGTTCAAGAGCTGGAAAACAATTTGCTTTCAGTTTCTCACATATGTGACAAGGGCTTCAAAGTAATGTTTGACAATAAGAAGTGTTACAATTTGAAGAAGGAGATGGAGATTCCTGTGGAGCAAGTATTAATGTCAGTGTCAAGGTACAACGATTTGTACGTCTTGGATATGTCAAATGCTTCTTCTACTGAGTCAACCGTTCAGTGCTTTTTATCAAAGGCAACAGAGAAGGAGTCTATCTCATGGCACAGGAGAATGGGACACATAAATCACAGGAAGATGAATCATCTGATTCATAACAACCTAGTTAAAGGAGTTAGGGGCTGTTTGTTTTGGTGCTGACCCGGCTGACTGGGCTGACCCGCTGACTCGGTCAGTGGTCAGCCCGTTTGATTTCAGCTTCGAGCCCGGCTGACCGGGTCTCCAGTGCTGACCCGGACCTTGAAAAAAAATTTGCTGACCAGCTGACCCGTAAGCCCTCTCGCGACCCGCAGGCAGCCGTAGTACCACCGCGCCACCGGCGTGACCACCGACGGCCACCGCTCAGTTTGACGTTGTCTTGAATCCTTCCTTGTCTTGATTCTTCGCTTTGACTTTGTCAATGGTGTCACTGCTTTCAACCTTGAGGGTTATCGTCTTCCCTGTTAGGGTTTTCACGAAGATCTGCATCTTTGTGCTCTGATTCGATGACCTGTGGCTGATGATTGTTCGAGTATATGATAATTTATACTCTAGTTTTGGGATTAGGGTTTCGAGTTGTGAGTTTTGGCCCATTCAGGCCCAATTTATTTTTTACTTCCAATTTTTAGCTTGGTATTATTTCTTGAGTTATTTTTAATGGCAATTTTTGTTAAAGAAAGATGAACAATTCACTCTTAGCAAGATGCTAAAGTAATGATTACATAGGAGATTAACTAATAGAAATTTACGCCATTTTTGTCGTGACAAATCGACTTATTTACACGGGTGGTCATTCAGCATAGTCAGTCTGATACTGTATCAAACAACCAAGTTCCAGTCAGATACAGACTCAGTCAGAACTTCTTACTGGGTCAGCTTCTGACTCAGTCAGATCTTACTCAATCAGCACATTCAAACAGCCCCTTACTGTAAAGAACTTCAAACTTCTAGATTTTTATGTCTCGTGCAAGAAGGGAAAGCAGACCAGGAAGTCTCACAAGACCAAGCACGTTAACTCTATCGAGATGCCCCTAGAGCTACTGCATATGGATCTTTTTGGTCCTGTCAGCACAAAGAGTATCGCTGGAGACTGGTACTACTTTGTAGTCACAGATGACTACTCACGTTTCTCCTGGGTGATGTTTCTGAAAGCTAAGTCTGAAACATTTGAATCGTTCATGGTGCTCGTCACTACACTGGAGTCTCTCTACAATCTGAAGGTCAGGAAGGTTCGTTTAGACAATGGAACTGAATTTAAGAATCAGTGGATGGATGCTTTCTGCAAGGAAAAGGGAATTGTTCATCAGTTCACCTCTGCATACACGCCATAGATGAATGGAGTTGCTGAACGCAAGAATAGAAGCTTCATTGAGACTGCAAGGACTATGTTGGCAGATTTAAAACTGCCAGTACAGTTCTGGAATGAAGCTATTGCCAATGCGTGCTACACGCTTAATCGTGTCTTAGTCGTCAAGTGGCATGGGAAGACTTGCTATGACTTGTTTCAGAAGCGCAAACCTAACCTGGAGTATCTGGAACCATTCGGAGCTCCATGCACGTTACTGAAGAAAACTCCGGAGGGTAAGTTCAGTGAGAAAGCAGATCAGGGGATCTTTCTTGGGTACAACATACCAGACAAATAGGTTTATAACAACTCGACAGGTCGGGTAGAAGTGTGGTGCAACGTTGATGTGCAACGATACACCATCCCCCTACTGGAAAAGGTCTGTCGTCATTCTTCGACTACGATGGCTTTTTCAAATCATTCAACCTTCCTCAGATAGATTCAGATGAAGAGATTGATGCTCAGATGATCTATGATGTCCTAAATACACCGAATGTGGATACCAGCAATGTGACACCAGCCTATGGTGCTTCGGGATCTTCAGCAGCTGCTCAAAATGAGAGTGATGATTCATCAGACGATGAAGAAGCAGTTGAGACAAGCAATGAGCATAACGTTAATCAAACTGGAAGCTCAACAGATGCTGAACATGCTTCAGGGAATCCGGATACTGAATCGGCCATTTCAAATTTGGATACTGAAGTTGTCGTTCCTACGACACCCGTGACTAGGATCAGTGTGAATCATCCTCCAAAGAGTATCATCGGGGATCTTCACTCCGGTGTGCAGACGAGAAATCAGCTCTACTCTGCTGATTATGCTAAATTATGGAAAAGGGCTACGTGAATGATGGGGCTTTCAAATGTTTTGTTTCTCACGTCGAGCCCAAACACGTAAGCGATGCCCTAAAGGATGAGGCCTGGGTCAACGCTATGCAGGAAGAGCTGCAACAGTTCAAGAAGCTTGGAGTGTGGACGCTCGTTGACAGGCCCAAAGGAGTTAAAGTAATAGGCACCAAATGGGTGCTACGCTGCAAGAAGGACGACCAGGGTGTCGTTATCAGAAACAAGGCCAGATTGGTTATTCAAGGCTTCAGACAAGTCAAGGGAATCGACTACAATGAAGTGTTTGCACCTGTGGCTAAAAATGGAAGAAATCCGTATCTTCCTAGCTATGCATCTTATATGAAGATCAAAGTCTATCAACTAGATGTAAAGAGTGCATTCCTTCATGGGGAAATGCGTGAAGAATTCTACGTCAGTCGACCTGAAGGATTCGAGGATCCTTACCATCGGGACAGAGTCTACAAGCTGGACAAGGCTCTGTACGGGCTACGCCAAGCTCCTCGAGCTTGGTATGAGAAGCTCTCCACCCACCTGTTAAAGCATGGTTTCCGCCGTGGTGAGATTGACTGCACGTTGTTTATCAAAGAAAAGATGGAGATTTACTAATGGTGCAGATTTATGTGGATGACATAATCTTCGGTTCTCGAAATGAAGAATTATGTAAAGAATTGGAATCTGTGATGAAGGCAGAATTTGAAATGAGTGCAATGGGAGAGATGAAGTTCATCCTAGGTTTACAGGTGGATCAGACACCTACCGGCATTTTTCTGCATCAGACTAAGTATGTTGGAGACATTCTAAGTCGCTTTGATATGGAAAATGTCACTGTTTCCGGTACCCCTCTGGCCATAAACCATGATGTGGCACCAGATGAAAATAGGGATTTGGTGGATGCCACTATGTATCATGGGATGATTGGATCTCTCATGTATCTTACTGCCTTGCATCCAGATATCATCAGGGTGAAAAGGATTCTTCGTTATCTGAAGGGTACTCCAACACTGGGGTTGTGATATCCTCATGATGATGACTTTGAGCTAACAGCGTACAGTGATTTAGACTACGGTGGCTGCAAGATGAACTTCAAGTCAACATCAGCAGGGTGTCAGTTCTTTGGAAGGCGTTTAATCACTTGGCAATGCAAGAAGCAGACATCTGTTACTTTGTCAACATGTGAAGCTAAATACGTTGCTGCTGCAAGTTGCTGCTCTCAGATCATTTGGATTCAACAGCAAATGCGGGACTACGGTTTGCAATTTTTTAATACCCCTATTTTTGTTGATAATTCTGCTGCCATAGCTGTAACTAAAAATCCTGTTCAACACCCTAAAACAAAACACATCGGCATAAAGTATCATTTCATACGTGATTGCTATGAAAAACAATTGATGTGGTTAAAATAAACACAGATTTTCAACGCGCCGACCTCTACACTAAACCGTTTGATAAACCCAGATTTTTCTATCTGTTAGAGGTCAATGCGTGAAAAAGAAAAGTGACGTCATTCTAGAAGAGACAAATGCTTAGTCCGACACGTGTTTAAATTTATTTTTCTTTTTCTTTTTATTTTCTTTTATTTCTCTTATTTCCATATCCTGTCTTAAAAATCCAAAAACACAAAAATATTTGCGGTTTCAGAATTTTAGGGGGAGATTAGTTTAGTTTCAGTATTTATTTACTTAAAAAAAGGGGGGAGGGCAGATAAGCTAAAAAGGCAAAAATAAAATATTTAAGAATGTGATTCAACACTATGGAAAGTGATAGTACACAGGCGTCGAGTTACTTGGAACACCAAAAGATTTTCAATTTTTGCAATTTCAGTTTAACTAAATCACTAAAAATTGTTAGTCAGAGAATTCTAAGTCTAACAAATTGGGAAAATGATAGTACGCTTGTTTGTAACTGTAATTACACGGAGAAAGTCGATCTAGGGAGGTGCTAGTTCATTATACGATGCGTCGGTTGATTCAACACAATAGACTAGTAGACACCATTGGTGATTCAACTTAAAATTAAATCAATCAACAAGTTGTGGGTTCCCATGGTATCCCTGGTTTGCACAATCAATCAATTTTCAGTAAGGGGTGAGGAGCAATTGAATGTCACAAATGTGTGCAAAGACCTGAAAAATAGAGCAAAAAGATGATAAACGTCACTGAAAAAATTGTATATCATAATATATTGCTCTAAGAAGAACATAGGTATTGCGCCTCTCTGCTGTGCGATGGCACTGACCTGAGGCTTGACATAACCTACCCTTTCTAAGAATTCATAGTTGTTTGCGCCTCTCTATTGTGCGATGGCACTGACCTGAGGCTTTGCATCTCTTTAGAGGCTCTTAGCACCAAAATCTTCTTATTCCCAGGACCGCTCAAAAATCTCCTGAGGAAGATTGATTACCATATACCTATGGGACACACAAATACTTGTTGATCTAATTCACCTAATTAATCACCGGTGTGTGTTAAAAAATCTATGTATGGATTTAAGTGGACAAGTATACTAATAATCATCATGGCTGTACTGCCTGATGTTCAAAATCAATGTGTGTTACATATCAGATCAAGCATGATTTCCAGTTAGAGCTTAGAAGTCTCAGATGAATGAGAAACTGTGATATGTAAATATGTTAGTTTCCATTTCAATATATATATAAAAGTTCTAAGTAATTGAGTTTATGCTTGTCTGATTCCATATGAATCTGTCTTAGAAATGATATTAATGCTAATAGGCTATTTTCCTCTACCCTAACAAAATCATAAAAACATGCTTATTTTGTGAGTTTGTTTAGTTTTCAAGTTATTTGTAAAGTGTGTCAGTGTTGGATTGTGCTATGTAATTCATCTTTGAAAAGGTCACACAATGAACTTAACTTTAATCTTGAATCACTTGTTTCTGAAAAGGTAAAAGGATCACGTCTGAGGTGATCAGGTGGATAAATGGATCACGTCTGAGGTGATCAGCTGGATAAATGGATCACGTCTGACGGGATCAAAGGTTTTTTTTTTAAATTTAAAATGGTCATGTCTGAGATGATCAACTGCTCAAAATGTTTTATCTACTGTTATAAGGGGCTAAGTGTCAAAGGGTCAAAAAGGCAAAATTTCATAAGTATGTCCCATTCGCAAGACTGGACCATAAGTATGGACCAGTCGTACGATTGGACCATACAAATGAACCCAATCGCACGATTGAAGGTGACCGACTGTGACAGTCGCACGAATTACCCTCAATCGTACGATTGGAGGTGACCGCATAGGCGAATCGCACAATTGAATCTCAGTCGCACGAATCCATTGTGCGACTAGGCTCAGTCGCACGACTGAAGGTTGCCCTAGTATAAATAGAGGGGGAGTCGGTCACAGTCGTCTCATTCACCCAAATCGCCTCTCAGACGCACAACATAAACCCATATTGCCAAAAATTCATTTGATCTTTATAGACCACTGTTTGACACTCTCTGACGTTCTGTTTTGATTATACAGGTACTGCGCGACAATGTTAGTACGAAAATCAGTTACTACAACGTCTAAAAGATCGAAATAATGACCTAAAGTTAATCGAACCAAATGTAACTAATAAACCACTAAAACTAAGCATTTTGATCAAACGAAAGTTATTAGGGGTTTAGTCGGTCATCTGCGAACCTAAGGAGTCAATCCACAATGTTTAACATCAAGTATTGCTCAAAAATTGAATTTGAATGAACCAACAGTCGGACATCTGATTGAACACCCTGATGAACTTCAATCGCATGACTGAGCTATGCAAATGGCTCAACCGCATGACTGAGATGGACGAATGGTTCAATCGCCCGACTGAACCATGTGTATGAGCTCAGTCGCACGACTGAGGTAAACACATAAGAGAACATACGACTAAGTCCAGTCGCATGTCTCAATCGTACGTATGAGATCATTCGCATAACTAGAACTCAGTCGCACAGCTCATTCGCACGACTAGATCTCAGTTGCACAGCTCATTCGCACGACTAGATCTCAGTTGCACAGCTCATTCGCACGACTAAATCTCAGTCGCTCAGCTCCGTCGCACGGCTAAACAAAATTTTCAAGTTCATGGAACAAAACTGGTATTCTTTGACACGTACTAATGTTTATTTACTTTGTGTCACAGATGGAGAGTCGGTGGACGGTGAGTACTAAGCACAACATCTGTGCTCATCTTGATCTCTCATCCCGCAATGCTGATGAGTTTGCTGGCATTATCTCTTTTCTACGTCGATCGAGGATATTCCTAGCTATCTCGGCACAGTGCACACCTTACAGATCAGTACAGCAGGCTTTCTGGGAAAGCACTATAGTTGACAGATCCTCTAAGCCCCATCGCATCAGGAGTTCCATATTTGGGGAGGCCATAGAGATTTCAGAGGAGGATATCAGGATAGTGTTAGAGTTCGGGGATGATACTGACTGTCCCACTCGATTACATCCCCTTACTGTTCGAGGTTGCTTCATGAGGGCTAAGTACCCGGTGGACATCAATGCAAGTATGCTCAACAAGAGCAACTTATGTCCCCAGTTCAAGTACTTGGCCCATGTACTGCTGAGATGCATCGCCTCAAGGAAGGGTGGCTTCGACGAGCTCTACGACCAGATGCAGAACGCCTACGTGGCGTTGGTGCTGAATCATCCGTTCGGCTTTTCGAGGATGATCTTCACCTACATGGTGGAGAACGTTGAGGCGAAGGGGAAAGAAAGCTTCTGCATGTACCCACGCTTTCTGCAGATGATTATAGATCAGAAGCTCCCCTCGCTGCCCAAGGAGAAGGAGGATGTTGTTGTCCTCGAGGTGATGGATGACACCACCCTCGGGAGGATGAGGGTGTACCGGGGTAAGCAGGTAAAGCCCCTGGTAAGGAGATTATTCGGGCATCTGGCCCGGGAGGACTATGTGGCGCCAGCTAGGTGAAAGTGGCGCCATGATGACAGTGAGTCTGATACAGAGCATATAGTTTTACCTGATGACGACTCTGATGATGATGATAGTGGTGATGGTGGAGATACAGGTCCTTCTCATACTCAGACCACTACTGTTGACGTTACATCTCCACCATCTCCACAAGGTGATTTAGCTACTGCTGGGTTCCATCAGGACATCCAACCTGATGAAGAGGAGGAGTCGGATGAGGAGCTGCTTACTCGAACGATGGGTAGCTGGGTGGTTGCCACTGAGAGAGGGATTAGGACGGTTGGTAGACATCCGGGCGGGTTTGGGGAGGCTATTTCAGATCCATCATACACCCCAGACCAGCCCAGTAGCATAGGGGGAGCCTCTGGGTCCAAGGGGACTCGGAAGAAGAGGATGGATCAACCTTACGGTAAGAAGGGGAAGCAGCCGAGATTCACACTTCATACCACCACCTCTACCACTACACCACCCACGACCACTACACCACCCACTACCACTACACCTCCCACCACTACTATTCCACCTACCACAACCACACCTCATACCTCACCACCCATTTATTCTCCACCACCCATATTCACCACAGCCACTACTACCACCACCAGCCACCAAGCAGGCCCTTCCACATTCCCCACCGGATCATCCCTCCCTCCCATTGGAGTGGAGGAACAACTGGCAGCACTGAACAGGATGGTGCTGAAGCTGTTACCCGCTGATGAGAAGTCTCCACAACTACGTCAGCTGGTGGAGCTAAATGCTTCCCAAGCTCAGCAGATCTCACAGCAGGCAGAGCAGATCACCAAACTCCAAGAGCACAAGGATGAGTCTTCCAAGAAGCTGGAGGAATTGGATGCTGCAAACAAGAAGATCATGCTCCAACTCAACGGATCTAAGGATGAGCCTCTGAAGCTCGGTGAAGGAGATGATGATGGAGATGATGATGAAGATGATGATGGAAATGATGACAGTGATGACAAGGATGGTGACAGTGAAGCAAGAGGTAGGGAGGATGATGATGAGGAAGATGAAGGAGATGCAACTACATCTGCCTCTGCTCATGGTCAAGAGCAAAGGACGAAGAAGAGACAAAACCAAGGAGCATCGTCGTCTGCCACACCTACCTCCCCTTCTGCAGAAGACCCGGCTATGATTAAAGGCAAAATTAAAGCTTAGATGTCTTTATGTTATTAAACTTTTGTTCTTCAAATCATGTAACAATGTTTATTTAAATAAATACATGAAAAGTTGAACTGCCATTTGTCATGTGCATCATGTATACTAACTCTTATTGTGTTTGTTTATTTCTTTAACAGGTTCAACCAAACAGGCTGACGAGCATGATGTGGTACCCCTTCGACAAATCAAGACTCAATTGACAATGATTCTTGATTTGCAAGGGATAGTACATCACTCTGTTAGCTACACACCTAAAGAGGGAGAGATAATCCATAATATGACAGATGAACAGATTGCTGAACTGTTCAGTCTAAATCCAGATGAGTTGGTGAAGGATGCTCCAAAAAGTCAATGTAGTCAGTGATGTGGAGCTACAAGATGTCGACGAGGTGAAGATCAAGGATGTGACTGCTGACCATTATTCCCAGTATACTAACGCCAAAGGCAAAGTACTACCAGATCTGGGAGAAACATTTGGCAGCAGTGCATTCGACAAAGTGGAAGAAAAGATAGCTGGAAAAGAAGCTCCTCAGGCAGATGATGCTGATCTAGCATCCAAAAAGGCTGAGTGGCCAGCCTCCCTGGAGGAAATGTAACACCCGGTTATTTATTTTAAAGCCAACGAAAGAAGGAAAAAGAAATAAAGTCCAAAGTCGGGGGACCAAACCCGCCAACGAGCGAAAGAAGGGCAAATGGGGGCATGTTAAGGGAGGGGGCAACCATCTTCCCTCCCCACACTTGCAAATCAGCCAAAAAGAAAGGGAGGAGAGAAAGAAGAGAGGATTACTCCCCACCTTAGTCGTCCCTACCTGGTTTGAGCTCAACCAGCTAGCTACGAGGTATATCAGATGATCTGAAGTTGATCCCATAACTGGAAAGCCAAAGTGCTGAAGTGGAGTCCTCCGCGCACGATGTCGAGAATCCCTCTAAGGGAAATGCCACAGGACTTCACTCCACACTTTAAGTGGTGGTACGATGATTGGAGAACAGGGGAGGCAGTCATAGTTCTCAATAAAGAGGGTAAGATGGATACTATCAGGGTATTTGACCTAATGTGGCTTACCAACTTATCGGCTGAAGATGTCTACACTCTATACAAGTGGCCACTATTCTATGATACGCAAGATATTGTACAAGCCCTCCAATTCCTAAATGTGATCAGACTCTGCTTTGCATTTGAAATACATGCAGGAGTTACAAGAGAGGAGAAGTACAACAAATATGAAGAGGTTATGAAGAATGTAAGATAATAGATGAATCTAGGTCTAAGGGGAGTTTGTAGATACATGTGTACCTAGTTTCTGATCTTAATGTAATATGTCTTTATGGTCTTACACGTATGTAATCGATGGGTACTTAATGAAATGCAAATGTTTGGTTGTGTTTATAATGTTTAGTATTTCATTAATGAGTTGTTTAATGCGTATCGAATTAACTATATAGGTTTGTGATTGTTTGAATTAATCTTGGTAATGTAATGTTTAAAAAATGTGTTCAAACTTAGTTATGTGAAGTTCTCATGCGAATGGCCCATGCGAATGGACCATACGCATGAACAACTTCATGCGAATGTCTCAGTCGCACGACTGAACACTCAGTCGTGCGAATGGATCAACCGCATGGCTTAATCGCACGACTGAACCATACTAATGGTTCAGTCGCATGAATGAGAAACACTAGCCTATAAATAACACTTAATTCATGGAAAAACAGTACACTTCGATAATTTCCAACCCTAGCCGTCCCAGTTTATCCAGAACGTCTCTTCCAAGTTCATAGACTGTTTCTGATCAATCCTAGTCTGTTCTTAATGTGTTTAGATTGTTAGGTTTGATTGGATTAACAGTTTCCCTGATTGGATCCCCAATCAAATAGAATTCCGCGCTATTTGATTCGGTTTCACGTAGAATCAGTTAGTACTCCGTCCGTACACGGTCCTAATAAGTGGTATCAGAGCTTTGGCTCTTGATTCTCCGTGGATTCAATCGTTATGTTGAAAAAGTCAACATTTTTAAGCGAAAAGATCCGTTCTTTCTGCTCAAATTCCAGTTTTTACGTGTGCATGCTTTGAAAATTGAGTCTTTTTCGAGTTGTAGCCGTCTAGGGTATTCAAAATTGTGTTTTTAGGTCGAATTGTGTGAAAAAGGTTGAAAAATTCGATGTCAGCAGTCTCAGTCGCACGATTGACTCAATCCCAGGACTGAACTCCAATCGCCCAGCTCAATCGCATGATTGGACAAATCGCTCATTCAATCGCACGATTGTCCCTGTCGTTCTGCTCATTCGCACAACAGCCCTAGTCGCCTGCCCAGTCGTACGACTCAGCTCAATCGCACATTGATTGTCTCAGTCGTCCCTTAGTCGCCTCTCTCAGTCGCATACACAGTTTATTTTTCAAGTTTAAGTTTACTTCGTTATGGACTCAGAAAACTTTGCATTCTCAGCTGGGAAGGGCTCCAGGATCCAGAACCTCTTGTTGTTGGAAAATGAGATTGGGAACCATAATAAACAACCTAAGTTGTTGTCACTTGATGAATTTCCTCAATGGAAACAAAGATTTGAGATTCATCTTAATGGAGTGGATACAAATCTCTGGAATGCTATTGAAACTGGCTATACGATGCCAGTTGGTGCTGATGGCATACCCCTGACTTTGAGTGGACTAACTGATGCATAAAAGATTGCTTATAATGCAGAAAAGAAAGCCTATGCCATGTTGACCCAGTCAATTCCCAAAGACATCTTCCATTAATATTCAGAACATAAGCAGAGCAAAAAGTTCTGGAAGGCTCTTGAGAAGAGATATGAAGGTAATTCAACACTAAAGTCACTGAAGGCTAAAGAGTTGAAGAAAGAGTTTGATAATTTCTATTCTATTGGGAATGAAAGCTTGGATGATATCATAGATCGCTTCTACCATTTGATGAGTGAACTTCACACTCATGGTGTTATAACATCCAAAAAAGAAAAAGTGGCAAGCTTGGCTAATGGGCTACCAGAGAAGTGGAATTCATTTATTTCCAGTCTAAGATTCAACTCAGTGCTGGAGACTTTGGATATCAATGACTTCATCATGAAACTGAGAGAAGAAGAGGTTAGACATAAGTAGAAGACAAAGAAAGGAGCATACACTCAGGATCCATCTCTCTACAACGTTACTCCTACTCCAACTGCTAAATCCTCCAGTGCCCCTCTGCAGACTGCCTTTGTGTCTAATGCATCATCTGCAACTGGTCAAAGCTCATCGTCTGGTGGTGAGTCACATGTTTCATCAGGGGTTCAACAAAGTCCTACAGTTGCTCAATCAACGAAGTTAGTGACAGAAAATCTAGGAAAAGTAACTGTGGAAGTGGCTAAGGAGCACATGGACCTACTTGCTGCGGTGGTTCATTCTTATGATGGGTTGGTTGCAGGAAAGATTGGGAACTACCACTTGGCTGATGAAGACTATGAACAGGTTGATGAAAATGAACTGGAAAGAATGGACATAATGTGGGCTCTCGCAAGTGCTGTGCGACGAGCAAAGAAGTTTATGAAGAATACTGGACAGAATCTGGTGGCTACCAAAGATACTACATTTGGATTCGACAAGTCTAAAGTCGCCTGTTTCAACTATGGTGAAACAGACCACTTCAACCGAGAATGTGTCAAACCGAAGAAGACTGGAAATGGGAACCCGTTCTCGTCCTTCAACAAACAGGATAAAGAGAAAAAGAAAGCTTCAACCAGCAGTGATTCAAAGGCAATGGTTTCCCAAGGTGATGAAGGACAGGACTGGTCCTTCCAATTCTTAACTGATAGTGAAGCCAACATTGCATCTGTTGAAGATCTGAATGAAGACTCAGCAAGTGAGGGGGAGAACTCAGTTGAGCTTGACACTGCTGATGTGGATGAGACCTTAGTTGCTGTTAATCAACTTGTTGAAAATGAACTGATTGCTGAATCTGAAGCACAACCGGAACCTCAAAATGCTTTCATAGCTGGAACGACTACATCTGCACAGGTAGAATCAAAGGATGATATGTTTGTTAAACATGCTTGTGTTGAATGTGATAAATTTAGGGAAAGCATTGATCTGAAATTTTCTAGGTTATTAGGTCATAATGATAACTTAGTAAATGACTTAAAATTGTGCACTGAGGCAAACAGAGTGCTAAAACAAAACGAGAGCAACTATAAGGAGAAAACTGAAGCGTTAAAGAAACAACTTAAAGAAACTGAAGTTGTCGCGTTTAACCAAGAAAACAATATAAAGTTTTATTTAAAGACAATTGAGGAAACTAAAAAGAACAGAGCTATTTTGCAAGTTAAAAATGAGTTATTAAAACAAAAACTCCACAGTCTAGCTAGTTCTTCTCATATTTTGAAAAACTTGGTTAAGGAACGCAACAACGGGGAAGGTTTGGGTTATAAGGTTGTGCCTCCACCACATGAGATCCTTTTAAACACCAAACAACGTCCTATTCATAATAATCCAATAAAGGACCATGTGGGGACTACTCCTCTGGTCAACGATCCGGACACAGTAGTTAAGCATGTTCCTCCGGCTGCTGATCAGACAACATCAACATCAGGCACAACTGGTAAAAACATCACTGAAAACAGGGTGGAAGAGAATGTTCAAGCATTTCTTGGGTTGGGTTCAAATCTGCTACCACACAACCTAGGATTTCCAAAACCACTCAAACTAAACCTGTTAAGCAAGATAACAATCATCTTCAAAGACAAAACACCCATAACGTTAAACAAGTAAAATTTACAAGGAAGGTGAAAGACAAAGGAGTGAGACCAAAAAGTCAGTACCTGAAGTTTACTCATCGCCCCACAAGAGATCTCCTAGTCCTGTTGAAAGGAGATCATGCTATACTTATGGACTACGCGGTCACATCTCTTCAGATTGTCCACGCTATCAGACACCCAAAATTAAAATTGAACTAGACAAATAAGTTAAATTGGTTTCAAAACAGAGATCTAAGACTTCGGTTAGGTCTAAAACACCTGTTAGGTCTAAAACACCTTCTAGGTCTTTTACCTCTCCTCAATGCCATAGACACCACAGACAAGCCACTGGCAAGTTTGTGATGCCTGAGGTGAAACCTGTCTTTGAAACTAAATCTAAGGTTCAAACTGTAAATCATTCATCGGTTTACCATAAACAATCCTTTCACAAGGATGGTTTGTGGAAAGCCAAAACACCTGAAGTGTCTGAAAGCTTGGATAAGTTGAAGATTGAGGTCCCACCTACCGATAAAGGACAGTGGGTCGAGTTCATGATGTGTGATGCCTCTGGGAAACCCAAGCCAGTCAAGGCTTGGGTCCCCCTCCTTAACTAATTATTTTCTATTATGTGCAGGTTGTCCGCTATAGTGTTTCTACCAACACATGGATAGTAGATAGCGGAGCATCCAGGCACATGACAGGAAATAAGTCTCTTCTTTACAATGTCAAACAAATTAAAGGGGGACATGTTTCTTTTGTTGGAAACAAAGGAGGTTACATTACCGCACAAGGAGAAGTAGGTAATGAAAAGGTAAGGTTCGATAAAGTTAATTTTGTTCAACAATTAGAAAACAACCTGCTTTCAATGTCTCAGATTTGTGACAAGGGCTTCAAAGTCATGTTCGATAATCGAAAGTGTTACATTCTAAAGAAAGAGATGGATATTCCAGAGGAGCAGGTATTAATGTCAGCATCTAGGTATAATGACCAGTATGTTCTAGATATGTCTAATGCTTCTACTAGTGTGTCTATTGTTCAATGCTTTTTGTCTAAAGCTACAGGGAAGGACTCCATCTCATGGCACATGAGAATGGGACACATAAATCATAGGAAGATGAATCATCTGATTCATAACAACTTAGTTGATGGAGTTCCTGTTAAGAACTTCAAACTTCCTGATTTTTGTGTCTTATTCAAGAAGGGAAAGCAGACCAGGAAATCTCACAAGACCAAGCACATCAATTCTATCGAGATGCCCCTGGAGCTATTACATATGGATCTATTCGGTCCTGTTAGCACGAAGAGTATCACCGGAGACTGGTACTGCTTTGTAGTCACAGATGACTACTCACGGTTCTCCAGGGTGATGTTTCCGAAAGCAAAGTCAGAAACCTTTGAGTCGTTCAAGGTGCTCGTTACTACACTGGAGTCTCTCAACAAGATGAAGGTTAGGAGGATTCGTTCAGACAATGGAACAGAGTTCAAGAATCAGTGGATGGATGCTTTCTGCAAAGAAAAGGGAATTGTTCATCAGTTCACCTCTGCATACCATAGATGAATGGAGTTGCTGAACGGAAGAACAGGAGCTTGATTGAGACTGCTAGGACTATGTTGGCGGACTCAAAGCTGCCACTGCAGTTCTGGAATGAAGTTGTGGCCAACGCATGCTACATACTTAATCGTGTGTCAGTTGTCAAGAGGCACGGGAAGACTTGCTATGAGTTGCTTCGGAAACGTAAACCTAACCTTGAGTATTTAGAACCATTCGGAGCTCCATGTACGCTACTGAAGAAAACTCCGGAGGGCAAGTTCAGTGAAAAGGCTGATCAGGGGATCCTAATAGGATACAGCATACCAGATAAAAGAGTTTACAAAAACTCCACTGGTCAGGTCGAAGTATGGTGTAATGTCGACGTTCAACGATTCACCATCCCCCCTGCTGGAAAAGGTCCATCGTCGTTCTTCGACTACGATGGATTTTTCAAATCATTCAACCTTCTTCAGATAGATTCAGAAGAAGAGATTGCTACTCAGATGATGCACAATGTTCTAAACACACCAAATCTGTGTAACACCCTCAATCTCATAACAATATAATATAATAAAGAGGGTGCTACTAGTTAGGTTATAATAATAATTCAGAGACTACAAACACAGCAGAAATTTTTATATATTAAAAACTTTTTACATCATTAACAAGTATTACAACACTTCAACTGACATCTCAAACTTTGTCAAACTTCATATACATTTTTCCCAAAACCCAACATTTAGCCAGTATCATACACCATAACCGGAATTTAACTCGGTGGGGCGCCTCCACGAACACTTCTATTAATACCTGGAATGCATAAGAAAACAAACACAAAATCAGATAAACTGGTGAGTTCTAACGTACACCATATTTCAATAACAACAACTCATCAACTGTTACAACACCAAATGATTCATAAACATTCATCAGTCCATTTATTCGTCTCAGTATTGATATGCATATCGAATACCCACAAGGTATTTATGGTCATCTTTTCATCGATTTTAATTTGGTGGGTCAAACCTCCACCTCGCGCGTTGACGGGTCAAACCTCCGTCTATAGTTTGGTGGGTCAAACCTCCACCTCGCGCGTTGACGGGTCAAACCTCCGTCTATAGTTGGCGTTGACGGGTCAAACCTCCGTCTATAGTTGGTGGGTCAAACCTCCACCTCGCCATTCACCACAATTTACCACTTTCAACTCTTATTCACATTGTTTATTTATTTATATGCATGCCAGTGCCCGATTTTGTCAAACAACATTTATCAAACGGCATTAACACATAAAAAGGGCAATTAGAACTCACCTTAATGTTTTCAGCAAGTGTTTACCTATCCAAATACACTAGGGCAGCTAAAACTTCTCCTTCTCAAAGCAATTCTAAAACAACAACTCTAACTTAGTCAAATCACCCCAAGCTAACCACTTCACACGACTAAGGCTATGCGACTGGACTCATTCGTACGACTGAACATGCGACTGAGCTTAGTCGTACGAATGGACCATACGACAGAGGTGCGAATGAGCTATTGCGAATGACTTCCATTCGCGCGATTGGTTCACGCGACTGAACTTCAGTCGCACGTTTGAACAATGCGATTGACTCCGTTGTACGAATGGATCATGCGACTGGGCTCATTCGCCTGAAACGGATCAGCAGCTGTGTTGTTGACATATTTGATCCAAAAACTCAAGTTTTAACCATTTGGATTATACCATATTCACAACAGAACATATACACTTCATTTACAACCGTTTCGGATCCTTATTTCATCAAACTTCACAAAACTAAGATCCGAATCCTTGTTTCAACTTAATAGAAAGATTGAATCAAAACTCAGATTTAAAACATGTTTTTGGGTCAATTTCGACCACATACACAGCTTAACATATTCAAGAATCGATCCGTACCAAGCGAAACTTACCGAAATGAAGCCGAAACCGTTGATTTGGCAAGGACAGGGGTGTTTGGGTTCGAGAGATACAAGGGGATAGGGACACAGTAGATAGAAATCTGCTTTTGAACACCCTTAACCGCCCTACTTATCCTACATGCCTATGTTAGCCGCCATACTCAGTCGCACGACTGGACTCATTCGCACGGCTCAATCGTACGATTGAGCCCATACGCCCGTTAATCGTGCGATTGAACCTCATTCGTACGCATGGCGTGCGACTGAACACTAATCCTAATAAATAAATAAATATCAAACTTTTTGGATGTTACAAGTCTACCCACCTTATTTAGGGTTTCGTCCTCGAAACCTGGCTAAAACAATTGGGGGTAGTTCCGTCTCATTTCTTCTTCTGTTTCCCAGGTTGACTCAGATCCTTGGTGATGTGCCCACTGCACCCGGACTAAGCTAATGCTTTTATTTCTAAGGTTCTTCTCCTTACGATCTATAATGGCCACAGGTTGTTCAACATAATTGAGCTTCTCATCAACCTCAATATCATCTAATGGTACATATTGAGTTTCATTTGCTAAGCATTTTCGTAACTGGGAGATGTGAAAGGTTGGATGGATAGCACTTAATTCTTCTGGCAAGTCCAACTTATACGCCACGTATCCTACTTTCTCCATTATTCGGAAAGGTCCAATAAAATGTGGACTTAGTTTGCCCCTCTTTCTAAATCGAATGATGCCTTTTCATGGAGAAACTTTCAACAAAACGAAATCCCCAACTTTAAATTCCAATGGTTTTCTTCTACGATCTGCATATGATTTCTGCCTGCTTTTCGCCTCTCTAATACGATTTTTAACAACTTCAAACTTTGACATTGTCTCTTCAACTATTTCACTATTCCCCAATTCAATTTGCCCCATATCTCCCCAATAAAGTGGAGTTCTGCATTTTCTTCCGTACAACATCTCAAACAGGGACATCTGAAGGGTAGCTTGATAACTGTTGTTGTATGCAAATTCAGCTAAAGGTAGATGACTATCCCAGCTACCTCCAAAATCAATACTACAGGCCCGTAGCATATCCTCTAATGTCTCAATAGTTCTTTCACTTTGACCATCTGTCTGAGGATGACAGGCTGTACTAAAGTAAAGTTTAGTTCCCATTGCTTCGTGAAATTTTCTCCAATACCTGGAGGTAAATCTGGCATCTCTATCAGACGTGATACTTTTTGGAACTCCATGCAATCTAACTATTTCTTTAGTAAAGATATCAGCTAACTTTTACACCGAATAAGTTTCCCGTATTGGTAGAAATAAAGCACTCTTGGTTAGCTGATCTACCACTACCCAAATAGTATCATAACCTTTTGGTGTACGGGGCAACTTCGTTATAAAATCCATAGTTAGATCGTCCCACTTCTAAATTGGAATGGCTAATGGCTACAATAATCCATAAGGTTTCCGATGTTCAGCTTTCACTTGGGCGCAAGTCAAACATCTATTTACATACCGTATCATATTAAATTTCATCCCTGGCCACCAATAATCATGCTTTAGATCTTGATACATCTTAGTCATGCCTGGGTGAATGGAATACCTAGATTTGTGAGCTTCATCTCTTAGTCATGCCTGGGTGAATGGAATACCTAGATTTGTGAGCTTCATCTAGTACCCTATCACGTAAAGCCAACGGAACCCACATTCGATCAAACCTGATTTTAACACCATAATTATTTTCTTCTAAATATTTTTCTTGACCAACCATTCTTTCTCTCTTAATGTTTTCTTCTTTTAATGCTTCCAATTGGGCTTCTTTCAGCTGTTGCATAAAATCAGGAGTAATTACAAGTTTATATGCCTTAACCTTAATCGGTTCGTTCTTCTCCTTTCTGCTCAATGCATCAGCA
The DNA here is from genome assembly GCA_024085815.1 of Flaveria linearis. Taxonomy (NCBI): domain Eukaryota; kingdom Viridiplantae; phylum Streptophyta; class Magnoliopsida; order Asterales; family Asteraceae; genus Flaveria; species Flaveria linearis. The sequence continues at coordinate 40,413,577 of CM044009.1, read as the reverse complement.
ACCACATTTGCTTTCCCGGGGTGATACAAAATTTCACAATCATAATCTTTGATTAATTCCAACCATCGCCTTTGTCTCATATTCAAATCTTTTTGCTCAAAGAAGTACTTCAGGCTCTTATGATCAGTAAAGATGGTACACCTCACTCCATATAAGTAATGTCGCCATATCTAAGAGAAAAAACTACAGCTGCTAATTCTAAATCGTGGGTTGGTTAATTAACTTCATGGGTCTTCAACTGTCTAGAAGCATAAGCAATAACTCTCCCACGTTGCATCAAAACACACCCCAATCCCTGATATGATGCATCAGAATATATCACTAAATCATCTACACCTTCTGGTATGGCCAATACTGGAGCTTGTGTTAATCGGTTCTTCAGTTCCTGAAAAGCAACTTCCTGTTCTTTATTCCATTCATACATAACGTCTTTTCGAGTTAATTTCATCAATGGAGAAGCAATCTTAGCAAAATCCTGAATGAATCTCCTATAATATCCTGCCAGTCCTAAGAAACTACGAATTTCTAAAGGACTTTTAGGAATCTCCCAATTCATCACGGTCTCAATCTTCGCAGGATCCACCAATATTCCATCCGCATTTACCACATGACCCAAATATTGCACTTCTCTTAACCAAAATTCACATTTTGAGAATTTTGCATACAACTTATTCTTTCTCAAGGTTTCCAATACTTCTCGAATGTGACAAGCATGATCTCCTTCGTTCTTAGAATAGATCAAAATATCATCTATAAACACAATTATCGATTTATCCAGCATCGGTCTACATACCCGGTTCATCAAATCCATGAATGCAGCAGGAGCATTCGTTAATCCGAATGACATCACCAAAAATTCATAATGCCCATATCGCGTACGAAAAGCTGTTTTTGGTATGTCCTCTTCTTTCACCTTTAACTGATGATACCCGGATCTAAGATCTATCTTTGAGAACCAATTAGCACCTTGGAGTTGATCAAACATATCATCTATACGAGGTAATGGGTATTTATTCTTGACAGTCAGCTTGTTTAGTTCTCTGTAAAACCTTTGTCTAATAGTTCTCTGGAGCACCCCATGGCGAAGTGCTTGGTCGAATAAAACCTTTGTCTAATAATTCCTGTAATTGGTTCATAAGTTCCTTCAGCTCAGCCGGTGCAAGTCTATAAGGGGTTTTAGCGACAAGTTTTGCTTCAGGTACTAAGTCAATTCTAAACTCAATTTCTCTATCAGGAGGTATACCGGGTAGATCCTCAGGAAATACATCGGGGAAATCACAAACCACTGGAACATCTTCTACTTTCTTCGTCTTCTTAGCAGTATCAGCTACATATGCCAAAAATGACTCGCAACCCCTACTCAATAATTTCTCAGCCTTAATCATAGATATGAGTTTCACCTCACTATCATGTTCATCACCAAAAACCGTTACCAGATTACCATCTGGTGCTCGCAGCACAATCATCTTTCTTTTGCATATTATCTGAGCCTCAAACGTAGATAACCAGTCCATTCCCAATACTACCTTAAAACCTCCTAACTTCATCATATGTAATCTAGCAGGAAATTTTACACTTTCTACTTCGACAAAACAATCGTCTATTACTTCATTAACAACTATAAATTCATTAGAGGCAGTTTCTACTGAAAAGGCAACATCTAGCTTTGATGGTTTAACTTTTATTAAGGCATGGAATTTCATTGATATAAAACTTCTATTAGCCCCCGAATCAAATAAAATTCTAACTGGTACATCATTAACAAGAAACGTACCCGACACAACATCTGGTAATGCCTTAGCCTCCTCCGTAGTTATTGTAAATGCTCTCCCCGTAGTACCTCTACTACCACTCGCACTGACTTTACTCGGTCCTCCCACTGCACGAATAGGGACCGGTCCAGGTCTAAACTTTGGACATTCAGATTTCATATGTCCCATCTCCCCGCATTCATAACACCGAAGTTCTGGACATCTGGAAACGAAATGTCCAGGCTTCCCGCATTTACGACATGCCGGGTGATTCAATCTACATTCCCCTCTATGAAACTTCCCACATCTATTACACCGAGGAGGGGGACCTACAAAGCCCCTAGCATTAAACTTTCTCTTCTGCGGCCCACTCTGTCCATACATAGGCCTAGAACTCAGTGAAGTTTCCTGACGACTAACCACTTCTTCTTTCATCACAGGTTTCTCGGACTCAGCGACTTCCTCATACATGTCCGCAGCCAAATTTACCGTGGTATGGTATGTAGAAGGAGAATTAGATTTTACTAGCATTCTCACCTTAGGGGGTAGTCCCTGGATATATCTAGTAATCCTTTTCGCCTCAGGCATTACTAAATGAGGTACCAAGCGAGCCATTTCTTCAAATCTAGAAGTATACTCTTTATGACTCAAACTGCCTGCCTAAAACTGCAAAAACTTGATCTCAATTCTGTCCATCTCGCCTTTCGGACAGAACTTTTCTATCACCAATGCTTTAAAAGTTTCCCACGTCATCTGGTTCACGACGGCCTCACCCATGGCCTGTTCTACTGTATCCCACTAATACAACGCTTCTGCTTGAAAAGAATGCACTGCAAAGCCCACTTTCTGGTCTTCCTTGCATCTACTAAGTTTAAACACTGCTTCCATCTCTTGTAACCACTTATAAGTTACTACTACATCCTTCTGCCCTTCAAACTTAGGCGGGTCACATTCTTTAAAATGTTTATATGACACTGGTTTATCCACTACCGGCTTAACAACAACAGGTGGAGGAGTTGGTTGGGAAGATGATTCACCACCTTTCCTAAGGTCACTTAACATTTCAGGTAAAGTAGTACGCAACACTCGGGCGACCTCATCACCTATAGCTGCCTTAAGTTCATCACCTGAAATCCTAGCTTCAGGTCTAGAATTTGTATTACTGGTTTCCTCCATCTACGATCAGAAATAAACCATAATCAAATAATGAGTGATACCAGAATGCTGCATATAATGTAAATTGCTCATAACATTGGCCAGATATTATCAATTATTTACTTATTCACACCATCCTGCCTCTTCTCATTATCCTTTCACAGTTTATTTCTAACCCTATCTAAACCACAAAATCATGCATACACATAATACTAATCTTCATTTTAAACAATTACTTTCATTCAACAATTGACTGAATTATCACTAATAATTAAGTACTCATCCACACAATACTTCACCCCACTTCCGGTTGTAGATACTGGCACTTCCCATATATTCAGTTAAAGTTTGAAATAATCAATTGTTCAAATCTATTTAACTAAGGCTCTAATACCAACTTGTAACACCCTCAATCTCATAACAATATAATATAATAATAAGGGTGCTACTAGTTGGGTTATAATAATAATTCAAAGACTACAAACGCAGTGGAAATTTTTATATATTAAAAACTTTGTACATCATTAACAAGTATTACAACACTTTAACTGACATCTCAAACTTTGTCAAATTTCATATACATTTTTTCCAAAACCCAACATTTAGCCAGTATCATACACCATAACCGGAATTTAACTCGGTGGGGCGCCTCCACGAACACTTCTATTAATACCTGGCATGCATAAGAAAACAAACACAAAATCAGATAAACTGGTGAGTTCTAACGTACACCACATTTCAATAACAACAACTCATCAACTGTTACAACACCGAATGATTCATAAACATTCATCAGTCCATTTATTCGTCTCAGTATTGATATGCATATCGAATACCCACAAGGTATTTATGGACATCTTTTTATCGATTTTAATTTGGTGGATCAAACCTCCACCTCACGCGTTGACGGGTCAAACCTCCGTCTATAGTTTGGTGGGTCAAACCTCCACCTCGCGCGTTGACGGGTCAAACCTCCGTCTATAGTTGGCGTTGACGGGTCAAACCTCCATCTATAGTTGGTGGGTCAAACCTCCACCTCGCCATTCACCACAGTTTACCACTTTCAACTCTTATTCACACTACTCCTTGCATCATCACCGCTGCTCTCGCCCAACGGGCGACCACCACAACGCACCGCCTGCTCACCGCCTGCTCTCTCTCTCTCCCTCTGCTCTGCTCTTACTCTATTGTCCTCTGGTGTGTTCTTGGGCCACTGTCGCATATTGTGGGGAGTATCTTCACGTATCTCAGTGGAGTCAAAAGGAAGAAGAAATTTCTAGGGCACAAACCCTAGGATTTTGTTGGTGTCTGTTTCTCTCGGTTGAAATATCTAGGGAAAAAACCCTAGATCGTGCTGCGGTACTGCTGTTCCTCATCATCTGTCTATTTCTCGAAGAATCTAGGGCAACAACCCTAGATCTTATTGCTGTTAGTCTTATTCTGCCTTGGATTCGCAACCCTAAGTGCAGGTTGCTAAATCTAGGGCACATCTAAAGAACCCAAACTTGGGCACATATGGTGAGATTGTTCCATCTCTCTCTCTTTTACTTTCTTTTTTAGGCTGATATTGGCTGGGTTAGGAGTACCAGTATCTGTTGAGATATCTGTGTTGCTTTCAGTTGCTCTTTACTGGTTTACTTGTGCATCACTTGTGTGATCTGTTTTCTGGTTTGTGTGCTTACATTTAAACAGCTACTTGTAGGATTCTGTGTGCCCAAGACACTTAGAATATTGATGTGGTTAGTACGTTATGATCCAAGTCGGGTTATACCCAATAACAAGCTTAGCAAACACCAACTAATATTTATTTGATGATATGATCATGCAATTAAATATTTACACCAATTTAGAAAATGGGTTTTCTAAATAAGTTGCATATGAGATGGAACAACTTATTAGGATATTTTGTTCAATGGTATTATTTGGAGTGTTATTTAAATTAGTTAGATGACACCAAATAATAAAGAGAAATTATAACTTATAAGTTAAATAATTAATTTTATAAGTTATAACTTGTACATACAATTAATTAGTTAATTGTATGTCTAAGTTGCAAGACATTTTAATGTGTGTGAATGTGTCAAGAAAAAAAGGTGGGAAAATCCCTTTTGAACCTCCAATGTGGCCGGCCCCCCCTTTTTTTCTATTGGACCAAATTTTGCTTTGAGTAAAACACACATTAAAGACAAGTCTTGGATTCTACAATTCTCTAACCCATTCACATTTCATGCAAGACCAAGACACTTTCCCTTTTCTCTCTAATTTTTTTCGGCCAGCAGCATTAGAGGGGTCTTTGAAGAGTGTTTTGTGGAGATTTTGGTGTACATCTACCTAACAAGAAGGGTGTTTGCACACAAGCTTGAGGTATACAAGCTTGAGGGTTCCTCTCTTGGAACCTTGGTCAATTTCAACTCCATTCTCATCTATTTTGCTGCTGGAATATCATGGTTTTGAAGACCCATTTTGGCAGCTTTCCTTTTAGGGTTTTGATGTCCAAGTCCAAGGAACTTTGATGCATGCCTAGAGGCTTATGGAAGGAACACTAGAGGACTTCAAAGCTTGAGATTTTGGGCGTATTTTCAGCTTTGTTTTGGCAGAATTTCAGCATCCATACTACTCTTTCTGTCGACATTTGTAGCTTGGAGAAAGGTAGTTATGGCAGCCCCATGTGGCTGTCATATTATGTGCTTTAGTGTCTACATAGCATGCTCATTCACATATATTGATTCGTTGATTTATGGGTTTGTTTTATACACTTGTATAGACACTTAAAGAACATAATTTTCAGCTTTAAAATCGGTTTTAAAGACATATATATCCGCTGCGTTTTCTGAAAGTTTAAAAGGTTAAACTCGTTTTTATGTTCTTGCAAACCCAACAATGGCATCAAGAGCCGGTTATGTGGATGACTTGCTTGTTTTGTCCTTTAAAAATGGTTTTAAAGGATGAATATAAACTAAGAATAGGCTGCAATATTTCTGTTTTTCCGAATCCCCAACTTTCAAGGTTATATTATACATGCTAATGATTAAATCTTGAAAGGTATACATATTGATATGTTGTGTGGTTTGGACAACATCTAAACCCGAAATTTTCAGTTTGTGTTGGCTGATAATTCATTGGTTTTGAGGGGATTCAAAGTTATATTTTGGATGATATGATAGATGCTTATTTTAGTGCATAACCTAGCCATTGACCTTGTGTTGTTTGGATGTTTGTGATGGTTGTATTCATTCATTCAATTGGGTTGTATTATTTGTTGTTTGTGCTTTGTTTCAAGTGTAATTTATTTATTATTGGGTTGTAACAAATAGATTAGGTGTATTTCCATTTTACTAGATATCTTGTATTAGGACTTTATATCTTGTAATATGAAGACATACACATTGGAAGCACAAAGGAAGGTCATAAAAGAAACATGGAGCATTTTGGATGCGGTTTCAAGTGGGAGGCTTTTGGAAGTTTTCTATATGATTTGTTTGTGACCCTTAGGAATGTCCTATGGACCACACTTGTGATAGCAAACAAGTGTGGACCACTTTAGTTGCTATGGTTATGCACATATGCACATTGTGGTTGTTAATATTATGCTTGTTTGATTGTGATTTTATGAATGATTGTGTGATATTTGGATATGATAAACAATCTTAATAAAAATAATCTTAACAAGCTAATATAAAATGGTTCTTAATCATTAAGTGTTAATAAATGGTTATTAAAAGGATTAATGGTTTTATAATAAAATGAGTTTTATTAAAGGAACCATAGGGTATCTTGTATTTGAAAGCATGCAAATACAAGTACATAGAGTTTTCAAAACTAGAATTAATGAAAACCAAAAATCCCTTTTGAAACAAGTTTAACGCCATCCTTTTTCACGACACTCGAATCACTTGAGAACTATTTGTGGGATAAAGGTCACCTAAACACTTATAGGGAACTTGCGTGTTTGAGGTGAGTCTAACATACTTGTGGGATAAAGGTTACCTAACCGCTTGTATGTGAAAACTCACACGTGTGTGTAAGTAGGATGACTTGAATTGGAAACCATGTGCATAGGGTCACCGAAGCATGGCGTACAATGGTGTCGATGGGATTAAACATGCCAACCAAACATAAGATGTTTAACCGATCCCATAAAGGCTAGAAGTTGCAAAAGGTTGCAATTGTCAAATATTGACTACCTTGTTAAATTAAATAATGGGATAAAGGTCACCTAACCATTATTTGAATGTAACGTTGGATTCTAGATTTTAGTTATTAATTGTCTATGAGACATAAAAGGGTATTAATAATTAAAATAAAATTTAAGAAATAATAATAAAGAACTTTGTAAATTTTGTAGAATGGCCGCAAACAATAATGCTACCACCCCGACCGTCCATACCCTATCACCAAGAATCGTTACCAAAATGAGTAAAGGCCTATGTCCTTGATGATCCCATGTCTCACCAACCAACGTTGTTGATGTTAAGGCCATTTGATGATTGGCTTAAGCACATTAAGGATTCTATGCAAGTTTCCTACCTCATGTTGGGAATATGATTCCCGAACTCCAAAAGGGTTTGGAACATCATAGGACATATGACATGATAATCTAGTTGAAGGAAATGTTCCTTCAACAAACTTTAGTAAGATTGCTTCGAAACGGTTCAAGCACTTTATGCATGTCACATGGAAGAAACCCAATCGATATCATCTTATATATTCTTAAGATGAAAAGCCACATTGATAGCCTCAAGATGCTTAAATGTCCTGTCTCAAAGTAGTTGGCCAAGGATTTGATCCTTGATTGCCCAACTAAAGGTTTGAGACATTCATAATAAACTGTAATATGAACGGGTGGGACAAGAGCATCGGTAAAATTCACGCAATGCTCAAAAGCAACCGAGGCAAGGATGGATAGAGAGGTTCTACCTATTCTCTCGATCAATGAGGGAGACTATAAGAAATGGGCAATCTCGATCCTAAGGCAATTATTGCCAAAAGAAAGGAATACATCAAAGCAAAGGTTAAAGCGAAACCTCAAAAACCTAAGCTTATGAAGCCTAAGGTAAAGGAGAATGATCCATGCTTTGAGTATGGAGAGATAGGACAATAAAAGGAAATTGTCCCTCCTATCTCAAGGAGTTGAAAAATAAGAGTGATGCTAGGCAAACCTCGAATACAATTTTCATGATTCACATTGTATTAAATGTCATTTCTTCAAACACATGGGTATTGGATACCGGATGTAAGACTCATACTTGCAATTGTTGCAAAAGGGTACAAAAGAAATGTGTGCTTCAAGGAGGGAAACTCTATTTTGAGACTTACAAATGGTTTGGAAGTTGTTCTCAAAACCTTTTGTATGCACCTAGTTTGACTAGGAACATAATTAATGTTTCCTATTAAAACAATATGGTCATGATTTAAAGTTTGTATATAATGGTATTAAGTTTTATGGATGATGTATTTCATTTTAAAGATATGCCTTTTAATGATATTCATGAATTAGTTCATGATAATTCATCCTATAATAACTCATTATACACATTAAGCACCAAGAAACTTAAAATCAGTTTAAGTTATTATTATCTTTGACATTAACATCTTGGTCACATAAACAAGAATTGGATTCAAACACTTTAAAAGAATGGTCTTTTGGAAACAAATGAAAATGTTTCATTTGATAACTGTGAACCAAAAGACTTATTAGGAATGATACATTTGGATGCATATGATCCTTTTAAGACAATGACAAAGATTGGTGAAAAGACACTTCATTACTGTTACCGACGATTACAGTCGCTATTATTGTGTGCACTTGATGACACATAAGAATGAAGCTTTTGAAATGTTCAAAATCTTCAATAATGAAGTAGAAAATCAACTCTGTATATAACTATCTAAGTTCTTCATTCTGATAAATGAGAAACTAAACCCTATTTGGATATGGTTCAATTCATTAAGGCTATGAGCTTACCACCTTTATCATCTTGGGTTTTCGCACTACTCTGCACGGCTCGTATTTTGAATATGGCCCAAACCAAGAAAGTGGGTTCGACACCTTTTGAAATATGGCATGGAAAGAGTTCCATCACTATCATAGCAAAAGGTATAGGTAGTAAAGCTTATGTTAAGCTTAACACCCAAAACAAATTTGAAAGTCGATCCACTACGTGTATATTTGTTGGATATCCCAAAGACTATATAGGATACTACTTCTTTGATCCAACAGAGCGAAAGGAATTTATTGCTCGAAGGGCAGAGTTCTTGGAAGCCAAGTTCCTTATGGAAGGAATGACGCATACAACAATGGAGTTTGATAAAGATCAAGATCCACAAGCCGATACATGTTTGGTTGACACTAGCTGTCAACAAGAGGTTGTAGATAATGATCAAGAGGTTGATCAATACACACAAAACGTTCACAGATCTGGTAGAGTTAGCATTCCACCTGAAATATATGGATTTTTCATGGATGGATGCTATGAGATTGACTTCGATGAGCCCCAACCACATACCATGATGCTATGTCCAATTCGGATTATGACAAATGGTTGGAAGCCATGAACGTAGAGATGCAATCCATGTTTGACAACCAAGTTTAGGAATTTGTTGACCCTCCACGTAACTCCAAACCGGTTGGATGCAAGTGGGGTTTCGAGAAGAAAACAAATATGCATGGAAACTTGGATACTGACAAGGCTTGTGTGTATAAAAAGGCTAGTGGGAGTGTAATCACATTCCTAGTATTGTATGTTGATGACATAATACTATATGGAAAGGACATCCCATATGCGTCTGCTATAGGATCCATCATATATGCGATGATATGCACTAAGACTGGACGTGTCATGCGCGTTAAGCATGACAAGAAGATATCAGCAGAATCCAGGTAATAGCCATTGGATGGCTGTTAAAATTATATTGAAATACCTTAGGAAGACTAAGGATATGTTTCTAATATACGGATCTGAGAAAGAGGAACTCGTTGTAAAGAGTTACACGGATGCGAATTTCCAAACTGATCGAGATGATCCTCGATCATAATCGGGGTATGTCTCCATTATGAATAGGGTAACATTGTCCACTACAAAAACAGAATACATAGCCGCCTCATTAGCAGCTTTGGAAGCTGCATGAATAAAAGGTTTATTACCGATCTAAGGGTGGTCTCTACCATTCAAGACCCCTTAGAGATCTTTTGTGATAACGAGGGTGCGATTGCTCAAATCAAGGAACCCCGTGCTCATCAAAAGACTAGGCACATTGAGCGGAGATTCAACTACATACGAGATGAAGTTGAAAAGGGAAAGATATGTATTTGTAAAGTTCACTTTGATCAAAATATTGCGGATCCACTCACGAAGCTCCTCGAAAGGGCAAAGCATGAAAGTCATACCTATGCCTTAGGACTTCGATATTCTAGTGATTGGACTTGATCAAATTTAGTATTTGAATATGTGGAACTCTTTATTATTTGAGTAAAATTATTTGGTTATAATGTTTCAATTAATGTTCCAATTTAGCATGTTTAATCCATGAGTAAATTATTTACTCTAAATGTCCGTAGTCGTTCATACTTGTGGGAACAAGTGTGAGGGTAAGATTATTGTGAACTTGGATTGGTTGATATTCATAAGGATGAATATAGAGCAATGGGTTGCTACCAAGGTTCATAGATATTTGTGGGATACAAATATTGGACCAACCCGCATCTCAAATTTTACTACATGGAATCTTATTGATTGATCATAAGTAAATTTGAGTAATGGCGAATATCATTTGGTATCCTCCGACCTGAGATACATATTGGGTTTTGATATTCACCAAGTATTATACCTTGAGCTAATTCTTCACTGTCCTGAAATAATGGATAGTACATAAGGGTATGCTCAGGCACGATACGAGGTGTTTGTGAGAAACGTATGTAGTCAAGATGGAATTTGTTCTTCTTATTCATTGAGAGTTAGATGTCTAAGGCCTGATTAAGTTAAATCAACAAGGAATGATCATTCTGTGTCCTTGGATTTAACATGACATCTGTAACAAAAGGATAGATGATTGATTCACCTAAATCATTTCAAGTAGGGTACTTGAATGGGATGATATTATTGAATGGCCATAAGTCATGCGTATTAAGGGTAGTAAACCGTTGTTAGGCATTATTTACTGCTTGCATCAATCTTCTATGAATCTTGGGCAAGTGGGAGATTGTAGGATTCTGTGTGCCTAAGACACTTAGAATATTGATGTGGTTAGTACGTTATGATCCAAGTCGGGTTATACCCAATAACAAGCTTAGCAAACACCAACTAATATTTATTTGATGATATGATCATGCAATTAAATATTTACACCAATTTAGAAAATGGGTTTTCTAAATAAGTTGCATATGAGATGGAACAACTTATTAGGATATTTTGTTCAATGGTATTATTTGGAGTGTTATTTAAATTAGTTAGATGACACCAAATAATAAAGAGAAATTATAACTTATAAGTTAAATAATTAATTTTATAAGTTATAACTTGTACATACAATTAATTAGTTAATTGTATGTCTAAGTTGCAAGACATTTTAATGTGTGTGAATGTGTCAAGAAAAAAAGGTGGGAAAATCACTTTTGAACCTCCAATGTGGCCGCCCCCCCCCCCCCCTTTTATCTATTGGACCAAATTTTGCTTTGAGTAAAACACACATTAAAGACAAGTCTTAGATTCTACAATTCTCTAACCCATTCACATTTCAGGCAAGACCAAGACACTCTCCCTTTTCTCTCTAATTTTTTTCGGCCAGCAGCATTAGAGGGGTCTTTGAAGAGTGTTTTGTGGAGATTTTGGTGTACATCTACCTAACAAGAAGGGTGTTTGCACACAAGCTTGGGGTATATAAGCTTGAGGGTTCCTCTCTTGGAACCTTGGTCAATTTCAACTCCATTCTCATCTATTTTGCTGCTGGAATATCACGGTTTTGAAGACCCATTTTGGCAGCTTTCCTTTTGGGGTTTTGATGTCCAAGTCCAAGGAACTTTGATGCATGCTTAGAGGCTTATGGAAGGAACACTAGAGGACTTCAAAGCTTGAGATTTTGGGCGTATTTTCAGCTTTGTTTTGGCGGAATTTCAGCATCCATACTACTCTTTCTGTCGACATTTGTAGCTTGGAGAAAGGTAGTTATGGGAGCCCCATGTGGCTGTCATATTATGTGCTTTAGTGTTTACATAGCATGCTCATTCACATATATTGATCCTTTGATTTATGGGTTTGTTTTATACACTTGTATAGACACTTAAAGAACATAATTTTCAGCTTTAAAATCGGTTTTAAAGACATATATATCCGCTGCATTTTCTGAAAGTTTAAAAGGTTAAACTCGTTTTTATGTTCTTGCAAACCCAACACTACTCAAATCCTTGATTCTTCTTGAGTCGGATATCATTCTTGTCTAGTTCTCTGCTGACCGTTTAGTTCTGTGGTTTGTGCCTAATTGATTAGTTGTTATAACTTGTTGATTAGTTGTATAATTGTTAGTGTTTTGATATTAATTGCTAAGTAAGTGGTATATTGTTGGTTGAGTTTATGTGTTGAGCATTTGTGGCTTATTGTCTTCATTTCTGGTCAATCTTAGAACTGTTCTCTAGATAGGTTTCATTGCTTATTTGAATCTATACTCAGGATAGTGTGTCATTGTGTGAAGTGGTGATCATTGTTGCTATTTTTGATTAAGTTCTTGTGGTCTTTGTTAGGGGTACCAGCATCGTGTGATTTGATTTTTTTTTCGTGTCTTCATTTGTTTGCGTGCTCCTAGCGTATTGTTGACCTCGTGGGACTGTTTCCTTTGATTGTGGTATACTTGTGTTGCGTTTCTTTCTTCTGTGTTATACGTGTTTTTCGGGTATTTTTAGTGGACTCTGTCGGGTATAATAGATAGCAGGAGCTACTATGCTGACCCGAGATCATGTTCGGTGACGAGAGGTGCGAAGACAGGAAATAAGGTTTGTAGATTAAGGGTGGCATCGTGGATTGTAGGAACCCTAACTAGTAAGTTACTCGAGTTAATTGATGTGCTGAAAAAACATAGGGTCTAGATAGCGTGCCTTCAGGAGACTAGATGGCGGGGTGGGAGAGCAAAAGAGTGCAATAGTTATAACTATGGTATTCAGGGTCTGATGGAACAAAAAATGGTGTAGGTTTTTTAGTTGCTAAGGAACTTCATGATAATGTTATGGAAGTGAGAAGATACGATGATAGAATTATGTTGTTAAGAATAGTAATAGGGGATGAGGTAGTGGCAGTAGTTAGCGCGTATGCCCCCCATGTTGGACTAGGGGAAACAGAAAGAAGAAGTTCTGGGAGAGTTTAGATCACGTTATGGGTGACATACCGAGAGAAGATAAGATATACATAGGAGAAGATTTTAATGGACATATCAGTAAGGATAATGAGCATTTCCAACTGGTGCATGGAGGCTACGGGTATGGTCTTAGGAATGACGGCGGTAGGGAGCTTCTCGACTTTGCAGTAGCACATGACCTAGGCATCATAAATTCGTTTTTAAGAAAAGAGAATCGCATCTAATCACGTTTAGCAGCGGTGGGAGACACACATAGATAGACTATATATTGATGAGGAGAGAAGATCATAGCTCGTGGAAGGACTGTAAAGCAATACCGGGAGAGTCAGTTGTGACACAACACCATATGTTGGTGGCGGATATACGCCTCAAGAGACAAATTGCCCTATCGAACAAGAGAGTAAGACCTACGATCAGATGGGGCCAGCTCAAAGACGAAAAGATTACCATTTTCAGAGATAAGGTCATACCACTGAACCAGACTGGACCACAGGAAGACGCAAACCAAAAGTGGGAGGATATGCCAAATAGGCTTATCCAAGCAGCTAAAGAAATGCTTTCAACAAAAAGGACAGTCGGTCATAAGGAATCCTGGTGGTGGAACGAAAATGTACAGGAAAAGATACGAACCAAACAACAAAGTTTTAAAGAGCTTATACGCTGTAACAATGAGGAAAAACGCGCAGAGCTAAAAGAAAAATACAAAGAGGCAAAACGACAGGCGAAAAAATCAGTGTCAGAGGCAAAGAACACGGCGTACGAGATGATGTATAAACGATTAGAGACGAAAGAAGGAGAGCAAGACATGTTTAAGATAGCCAAGGCAAGAGAAAGTAGAAGACAAGACTTGAGAATGGTGAAGTTCATAAAGGCGGTGGATGGAAAGGTTTTGGTGAAGGAGAAAGACATCAAGGTGAGATGGAAAAATTACTTTGATAACCTTTTCAACATAAGAAACCCAAATCAACAGACTGAGATAGTTAGAACAACACAAACAACGCAACAAAACAACTGCTATTGTACAAGCATCACAGTTGATGAAGTTACAAGAGCGATGAAGAAAATGGGAAGGGCTAAAGCAGTGGGGCCAGACAACATACCGATTGAAGTGTGGAAATGCCTGGGTGATGAGGGTTTCCAATGGTTAACAAATTTATTCAACACTATCTTTAGGACAGGGAAGATGCCAGACCAGTGGAGAACTAGTGTCATAGTCCCCGTATATAAGAAAAAAGGAGATGTTCAATGCTTGTGAAAACTACAGGGGAATAAAGCTATTGAGTCACACAATGAAATTATGGGAAAGAGTTATCGACACGAGAATTAGACGGGAAACTCAGATAGCGATAAACCAATTTGGATTTATGCCAGGACGCTCTACAACAGAAGCCATACACGTCGTAAGGCGATTAATGGAGAAATATAGATAAAAGAAAAGGAACCTTCATATGGTATTCATCGACCAAGAAAAGGCATATGACAGTGTACCGCGACAACTAATCTGGGAAAGTCTACGAGTTAGAAGGGTACCAGAGAGGTATATAAAAATAATTAAGGATACACAGACACCTTCTCAGTGTGTCCGAGCACCGGTAGGAGACACAGACACCTTCTCAGTGGAAGTGGGACTCCACCAAGGATCTGCACTGAGCCCATTTCTTTTCACAGTAGTGTTGGATGAGATGACCAAATCTATACAACAGTCAGCCCCGTGGTGCATGCTTTTTGCGGATGATATTGTATTAATATCAGAATCTAAAACGATGCTTAACGACAAGCTAGAGCAGTGGAGAGCAGCACTAGAGCACAGAGGATTAAGGATAAGTCTCTCTAAGACGGAATACATGCATTGCAACTTTGGTGACGAGGCAGAAGAGGACACCCAAGTCAGTATCCAGGGTATGCCGGTCCCACGAACGTCTAGGTTCAAATACCTGGGCTCGTACCTGCAGGAAGACGGAGAGATACACAGCGATGTAGCACACCGCGTTCAAGCAGAATGGTGCAAGTGGAGAGCAATATCAGGAATTCTATGTGATAAGAGGTTTCCAGCAAAACTAAAGGGAAAACTACACAGAGTGGCAGTACGCCCAGCTATGCTATATGGAATAGACTGCTGGGCCATAAAGAAATCGCACGAGAAACAAATAGAGGTTGCAGAAATGCGAATGCTGAGGTGGATGTGTGGAAACACAAAAATGGATCGGATAAGAAACGAAGTGTTTCGTCAGAAGTTAGAAGTGGCTTCTATTGCAGATAAAATATGAGTGGGAAGATTAAGATGGTTTGGGCATGTCAAGATAAGACCAATGGCTGTACCGGTTAGAGCAGTAGAAAACATCATCCTAGAGGGTAGGAAGTGTAGAGGAAGACCTAGGTTGACTTCGGAAGAGAAAATTAGGAAAGATATGGTACACTTGCACCTCTCCGAGCACATGATCGAGGATAGGAGTGAGTGGAGGCGTAGAATCAAAATTAAGGACTTTTAATGGGTTCTGCATCTAGGAAGGGACTTTTTGATTGCGTCTTGCAGGGCTTGTTGTGTATGTAACCCGCTTCTGCCCTTTTTAGATGAATCTTGCTGCTTCTATGATGTATGCTTGTTCATTTTTTTCCTTTTGGTGATATTTTGCTGTATGTTGTATGTTGTGTGCTATATCATTTATCGTATTTTTGATTATATACTGATTCACTAGCGTTATGGCTTTTCATAGTGAGTCGGTGGTCTCTTTAGAAGCGGTCTCTCCACCTATCTGGGTAGAGGAAAGACTTGCCTACACCTACCCCTCCCAGACCCTGCCCTTGAGTGGGATATACTAGGTTTGTTTGTTTGTTTGTTTGTTTAACTCTTATTCACATTTTCTATTTATTTATATGCATGCCAGTGCCCGATTTTGTCAAACAACATTTATCAAACGACATTAACACATAAAAAGGGCAATTAGAACTCACCTTAATGTTTTCAGCAAGTGTTTACCAATCCAAATACACTAGGGCAGCTAAAACTTCTCCTTCTCAAAGCAATTCTAAAACAACAACTCTAACTTAGTCAAATCACCCCTAGCTGACCATTTCACATGACTAACGCTATGCGACTGGACTCATTCGTGCGACTCATTCGTACGACTGAACATGCGACTGAGCTTAGTCGTACGAATGGACCATACGACAGAGGTGCGAATGAGCTATTGCGAATGACTTCCATTCGTGCGATTGGTTCATGCGACTGAACTTCAGTCGCACGTTTGAACAATGAGATTGACTCAGTTGTACGAATGGGTCATGCGACTGGGCTCATTCGCCTGAAACAGATCAACAGTTGTGTTCTTGACATATTTGATCCAAAAACTCAAGTTTTAACCATTTGGATTATACCATATTCACAACAGAACATATATACTTCATTTACAACTGTTTCGGATCCTTATTTCATCAAACTTAATAAAACTAAGATCCGAATCCTTGGTTTTCAACTTAATAGAAAGATTGAATCCAAACTCAGATTTAAAACATGTTTTTGGATCATTTTCGACCACATACACAGCTTAACATATTCAAGAATCGATCCGTACCAAGCGAAACTTACCGAAATGAAGCTGAAACCATTGATTTGGCAAGGACAGGGGTGTTTGGGTTCGAGAGAAACAAGGCGATAGGGACAAAGCAGATAGAAATCTGCTTTTGAACACCCTTAACCGCCCTACTTATCCTACATGCCTATGTTAGCCGCCATACTCAGTCGCACGACTGGACTCATTCGCACGGCTCAATCGTACGATTGAGCCCATACGCCCGTTAATCGTGCGATTGAATCTCATTCGTACGCATGGCGTGCGACTGAACACTAATCCTAATAAATAAATAAATATCAAACTTTTTGGATGTTACAATCTGGATACTTGCAATACAACACCTGCGAGTGGTTCATCTGGATCTTCACCAGCTGATCAGGATGAGAGTGATGACTCATCAGATGATGAAGAAGCAGCTGAGACAGGCATTGAGCATAATGTTGATTAAGAGGAAAGTTCACCAGCTGCTGAACATGCATCAGGAAATACGGATACTGAACCTCCTGTCATAAATTTGGATACTGAAGTTGTCGTCCCTACGATACCTGTGACTAGGATCAGTACAAATCATCCACAGGAAGCTATCATTAGAGACTTACACTCTGGCGTGCAGACGAGAAATCAGTTGTACTCTACTGATTACGTTGCAATTATGGAAAAGGGCTACGTGAATGATGGAGCATTCAAATGCTTTGTATCTCAAGTCGAACCGAAACACGTAAGCGATGCCCTGAAGGATGAGGCCTGGGTCAATGCTATGCAAGAGGAACTGCTACAGTTCAAGAAGCTTGGAGTGTGGACACTCGTTGACCGGCCCAAAGGCGTTAAGGTGATAGGCACCAAATGGGTGCTACGCTGCAAGAAGGATGACCAAGGTGTCATTATCAGAAACAAGGCACGGTTGGTCGTTCAAGGCTTCAGATAAATCGAAGGAGTCGACTACAATGAAGTCTTTGCACCAGTACTAGAATGGAAGCCATCCACATCTTTCTAGCCTACGCATCTTACATGAAGATCAAAGTCTATCAACTAGATGTAAAGAGTGCATTCTTGCACGGGGAAATCCGTGAAGAGGTCTACGTCAGTCAACCCGAGGGATTCGAAGATCCTTATCATCGGGACAGAGTCTACAAGTTGGATATGGCTCTGTATGGGCTACATCAGGCTCCTCGATCCTGGTATGAAAAGCTCTCCACCCACCAACTGAAACACGGGTTTCGCAAGGGTGTGATTGACTGCACGCTGTTTATTAAAGAAAGAGATGGAGATTTACTGGTGGTGCAAATTTATGTGGATGACATAATATTCGGTTCATGAAACGAAGATCTATGTAAAGAATTCAAATCTGTGATGAAGGCAGAATTTGAAATGAGCGCCATGGGAGAAATGAAGTTCTTCCTAGGACTACAGGTAGACCAGACACCTACTGGTACATTTCTGCATCAGACTAAGTATGTCAGAGACATTCTTAGTCACTTTGATATGGAAAATGTCACTGCTGCCAGTACCCCACTCGCCACAAATCATGATGTGGCTCCTGATGAGAATGGGGATTTGGTGGATGCCACTATGTATTGTGAGATGATCGGATCTCTCATGTATCTCACTACCTCTCGTCCAGATATCATGTATGCCACATGTCTGTGCTCTAGATGTCAAGTAAAACCGAAAGTAAATCATCTGATCGGGGTGAAAAGAATCTTTCGTTATCTGAAGGGTACTCCAACACTGGGGTTGTGGTATCCTCATGACGATGACTTCAAGCTAACGGCGTATAGTGATTCAGATTATGGCAGCTGCAAGATGAATTTCAAGTCTACATCAGCAGGGTGTCTGTTTTTTGGAAGGCGTTTAGTCACGTGGCAATACAAGAAGCAGACCTCGGTTGCCTTATCAACCTGCGAAGCTAAATACGTTGCTGCTGCAAGCTGCTGCTCTCAGATTATCTGGATCCAACAGCAAATACGGGACTACAGTTTGCAATTCTCTAACACCCCTATCTATATTGATAACTTTGCTGCCATAGCTGTAACTAAAAATCCGGTTCAACACCCTAAAACTAAACATATCGGCATAAAGTATCACTTCATACGCGACTGCTATGAAAAACAATTAATCGATGTGGTAAAGATAAACACGGATTTTTAACGCGCTGACCTCTACACTAAACCGTTTGATAAACCCAGATTTTTATGTCTGTTAGAGGTCAATGGCATGAAAAAGAAAAGTGACATTATCTCTGAAGACACAAATGCATAGTCCAACACTAGTTCAGTTTTTTTTATTTTATATTTTCCTTGTCTTATAAAAATCCTAAAACATAAAAAGATTTTCTGTTTTAGAATTTTAGGGGGAGATTAGTTTACTTTCAGTATTTACTTACTTAAAAAAAGGGGGGAAGGGCAGATAAGCTAAAAGGTAAAAACAACGAAGATAAGACTGTGATTCTACACAATGGAAAGTAATAGTACACAGGCGTCTAGTTACTTGGAACACCAAAAATATTTTAAATATTTAAAATTTTAGTTTAAATTAAATCACAGAAAATTGTTAGTCAGAGAACTCTAAGTCTAACAAATTAGGAAAATGATAGTACGCTTGGGTGTTACTGAAATTACATGGAGAAAGTTGATCTAGGAAGGTGCTAGTTCACTATACGATGTGTCAGTAGATTCAACACGATAGACCAGTAGACACCATTGGTGAACACAATTCAAACTAATCTGTTCAATCGACTGTGGATTCCCATCTCACCACTGGTTAACACGATCAATTTTCCAATAAGAAATGACGAGCAAATAAACACCACTAAAAGTGTGTGGATGACCACAAAAGAAGCAAAGCATGAAAAAAATGAAAATAAACGCAATCAAGCTGATAACCTATGTTGTTGGTGCGTAATGTGCAAAAGAAGATACGAAATACTCTCACAAGGGGATAGGTTGTGTGCCTCTCTGCTGTGCGATGGCACTGACCTGAGGATAAGTACAACCTAGATACTCTAGAATTCACTATTGTTTGTCGCCTGTCCGTTGTGCGGTGGCACTGACCTGAGGCTTGGCTTCTCTTTGAAAATTCTAAGAATAGTCTCCTCTTGTCAAAATACCCGTAGACCGCTCAAAAGTCTTCTGAGGAATGTTGATTACTATATAAGCGTGGGATCCATAAATGTTGGTTGAAATAATGTAACCTAATACATCACCAATATGTGTCAAAAGTCTGTGTATGGATTTAAGTGGACAAGCATACTGACAATCATCGTGGATGCACCGGTAGATGTTGATAATCAACGTGTGTTACGTATCAGATCAAGCATGATTCCCAGTTAGAATTTAGAAGTCTCAGATGAATAAGATACAGTGATATGTAAATATGCTAGTTTCCATTTCAATAAATGAATAGAAAGTTCCAAGTAATTGAGTCTATGCCTGTCTGATTTCATAAGAATCTATCTTGGAAATGATGTTTATGCAAATAGGCTGCTCTACCCGACCCTAAGGAAATCACAAAAACATGTTCATTTTGTTACTTAGTTTAGTCTTTCAATTTGTGTGTAAAGTGTGTCAGTGTCGGACTGTGCTATGTTACTTATTGCAGTTAATGTCACAAAATGAGCTTAGAGTTTAATCTAAAACAAATTGTTTCTGAAAAGATAAATGGATCACGTCTGAGGTGATCGGGTGGATAAATGGATCACGTCTGAGGTGATTGGGTAGATAAATGGATCATGTCTGAGGTGATCGGGTTGATAAATGGATCACGTCTGAGGTGATCGGGTGGATAAATGGATTACGTCTGAGGTGATCGGGTGGATAAATGGATCATGTCTAAGATGATCACAAGTTCTCAAAGCTAATATAATCACGTCTGAGATGATTGAATGCTCACAATGTCTAATCTATAATCAAAGGGTCAAAACTACTAAGCGGTCATAAAATCAAAATCATGAGTATGACCCATACACACGATTGGACCATAAGAATAGACCAACCGTGTGAATGGACCAACCGTGCGAATGGACCATACTCATGCCTATTACAACCGAATGGAGCATGAGTATGAACCATTCACACGAATAGCTTACAAGATTGAACCAGTCGCTCGAATGGAGCTGTGCGAATAAGTCAGTCGCCCGACTGAAATCCAGTCAGCCGACTGAATGTGATCGATTGAACCAATCGCACGACTGAGGTCCAATCGCCCGAATGAATAGAGCGAAGGGGTCCAGTCGCCCGATTGAAATCAGATTCAGTATAAATTGAGTTCTAGTCGATCGCATTCATCCCATTCACTCAAATCGCCCTTCACTCAAATCGCCCTTCACTCGTACGATACGTCGAAACTCTGCCAAATTTTCTAAGATTCCTATTTACCTGAGATTACTGCCTTCTAACGTTGGATATTGGTTATACAGGTAATGATCAAGGTGCATCATCGTTTAAACCAGAGATAAACATCAAGAATCACTCAAATTGTGACCTAACAGTAACCGAGACTTAAACGGACAAATAAACCATCTAAACTTAACTTTAAGATCAAATTAATGGTAAATATATTTAGTCGGCCTACTCTGAGTGTAATGAGCCTAATTTCAATGTTTAACATCAAGTATTGCTCAAAACATGATTTTGAATGGACACACAGTCAAATGAGCGACTGGACACCAGGATGAACTCCAATCGCACGACTGAGTGGGCAATTGAGCCAATCGGCTGAACGACCGATACGAATGAGGTCAGTCGGTTTGAATGAACCAATCGCATGCTTGGTCATCTGATTGAACTCAGTCGCATGATTCAATCACCCGAATATGTTTAATCGCATGATATCTCAACCGACTGAACTCAGTCGCATGGCTCACTCGCATGATTGAACCAGACTGAGTCCTACCAGGTTAATTAGAACTGATTTGTGTTGTGTGGGATCTAATGTCTATATGTCTTGTGTTACAGATTGATGGCTGACAGGTGGACCATCAACCCTAAGCACAACATATGTGCACATTTAGATGCTACGACTTGGAATGGTGCCGAGTTTGCGGGGGTTATCGCTTTTCTCCAGCGCTCCAGGATCTACAGGGCTATTTCCACACCATGCACTCCTTACAGGTCTATTCAGCAGGCCTTCTGGATGGGTGCATCGGTCGACCGCTCATTGGAGCCCTACAACATCAGAAGTTCCATCTTTGGTATCGATATAGAGATTACTGCTGAAGACATCAGACGAGTACTTGGTATAGGTGATGATGCAGACCACCCCACCAGACTTCACCCACTGACAGTTAGAGGGTGCTTCTTAAGGAAGAAGTATGCTGTGGATATCAACGTAGGTGTACTGAACAAGAGCCACCTGTGTCCCCAGTACAAGTACTTAGCACATGTCATCCTCAAGTGCATAGCTTCGAGGAGGGGTGGGTTTGATGACCTATCAGACCAGATTCAAAATGCCTACGTGGCACTGGTTCTGAACCACGTCTTCAGCTTCTCGAACATGATATTCTCATACCTTATAGAGAATCTAGAGGCTAAGGGTAAAGAAGGATTCTGCATGTACCCTAGATTTCTCCAAATGATCTTTGATGAGAAGCTGCCAACACTGCCTAAGGAGAGCCATGAAGCGGTGCAGTTGGAAATCATAGATGATACGACACTAGGTCATATGAGAGTATATAGAGGAAAGCAGGTCAAACCCCCAGTGAAGAGGCTGATCGGGCATTTGGCAAATGCTGAGTAGGTGGCGCCTGGGAGGCGAACGTGGCGCCACGAGGAGAGTGACTCAGATGTTGAGAAAATTGCTCTTCCATCTGATGAATCCGATGATGATGGTGATACGGGCGGAGAGTCAGGGCCTGCTACTTCAAGGGGCCCCACTAGACAGTTCACTCATTCACCACCTACACACCCAGATGCCACCACTGCCAGTTTTCACCAGGATTTCTGTCCTTCCGATGAGGAGGAAGAAAGTGATGAGGAGCCTCTGACGAGGACTGTGGGTAGCAGGGTGATTGCACAGAGAGAGGCTTAAGGGCGGTTGGTGGACACCCAGTGGAGTCCGGGGATGCTGCTGCTGAGTCAAAGGCCTCATATGCCACGGACCCGATCAGTAGTCAAGGGGGAGCCTCTGTATCTAGAGGCAAAAGGAGGAAGACTATGGCACACCCCTACGGCAAGAAGGGGAAGATGTTGAGATTCACTCTGACATCATCCACCAGCACAGCCACTACCTCAGCCACACCATCTACCACTACCACCACCACTGCTACTACATCTCCAGCCACCACCTCTACCACCTCACACACCACTACCACACCTGCTCCGCCACCAACTTCATCTATACCACCCCTAATCTTCACCACTACCACCACCACCACTACCAGTCATCCAGCCGGACCGTCATTTCTTCCCTTTTTCCTATCTGGATCGTCTCTACCTCCAAGTGTGTAGAGGAACAACTTTCAGCACTAAATCGTATGGTGCTGAAGTTGTTAGCTGCAGATGAGGAGAAGGCAGCTCGACTTCGACAGATTGAGGAGCAAAATGCTTCTCAAGCCCATCTTATTGCTCAGCAAGCTGAGCAGATCTCCCAACTCCAGGAGCAACATGTCCAGTCAACAAAAAGGATAGAGGATTTGGAGATGGCCAACAAGACCATAATGCTGAGGCTGAAAGGGTCTAAGGAGGAGCCCCTAAAGATCCGAGAGGGAAATGGAGATGATGGAGATGATGATGATAGTGATGATGATGATGATGGTGATGATCAAGGAGATGACCCTGATGTTGGTAATGATACTGATGATGATGATGATGTTGATGATGATGATGATTCATCTACTGCGGGTGCCATATCTGCAAGTGAAAGGAGGACAAAGAAAGCTCAAGATCAAGGTGCCTCCACATCCGCCCTATCAGCAGAGGAACACATGATACTAGACAAGAGTAATGTCTAGTTGTTTATGTTATTTAAAATCATGTGTAACTGAATTTTGTATCACTTTAATGTATATAATGTTTATATATTGGTAAATGTGTTTCTGTATTGATAATTAACTAATGTTTGATGTGTTACATGTCTAATTCAAGCAGATCCAAATTTTCAGAGGGACGAATACGATGCTACTCCCCTTCAGCATGTCAAGACTCAATTAACCATGATTTTTGATCTGCAAGGGATTGTCAGGAGATCAGTGAGTTATACCCCTAAAGAAGGGAAAATAATTCATGATCTTACTGACGAGCAGCTGGCTGAAATGTTCAAGCTCAATCCTGATGAAATTGTTAAAGACGCTCCAACGTTTGAGGTAAACTGTGACGATGAGCTAAACGACATTGATGAGATAGAGATCGAAGATGTCACTGCAGCGCACTATCCAGAATATGTTGATACAGAGGGTAATGTGGTCCCCAATCTAGGTGATTCTCTAGTCAGTGATACATTTGAGATTCTAGATAAGATAGAGCAAGAGTCCGAGAAGGTTGAAGAAACAGCCCAAGCCTCAGACATAGATGTTGATATCAGAAAGGCAGAGTGGGCTGCATGTTTTGAGGAGATCAAAGCCCAACGCACTGCTCCTAAACCGAATGTCTACACCAAGCTCTATAAAGTGAAGAAACATCACAAGGTGTCAGGCAAGATTATCGCGTGGGCTCATTTTGATGATCTCAACGTGTACGCGGTAAAGAGAGAGAAAGGTATTGAGTACTTTAGATTCCCACATGATCTAAAGTCTCTACCTGGTTTTGAGCTCAACCAGCTAGCTAAATTGAAGCTGCTATATGCTGATCTGAGAAGGATGTCAGGCTGGTTTGAGGCTGCTCTGAAGAGAGAGTACCACACCAGGTGGGTCAACTTC
This sequence comes from Flaveria linearis, assembly GCA_024085815.1. Lineage (NCBI taxonomy): Eukaryota > Viridiplantae > Streptophyta > Magnoliopsida > Asterales > Asteraceae > Flaveria > Flaveria linearis. The sequence continues at coordinate 40,388,909 of CM044009.1, read as the reverse complement.
AAACCTCAACAACCTATGAGGTATATCAGACGATCTGAAGTTGATCCTATAACTGGAAAGCCAAAGATAGTGCTGAAGTGGAGTCCTCCGCGCACGATGTCGAGAATCCCTCTAAGGGAAATGCCACAGGACTTCACTCCACACTTTAAGTGGTGGTACTATGATTGGAGAATAGGGGAGGTAGTCATAGTTCTGAATAAAGAGGGTAAGATTGATACTATCAGGGTATTTGACCCAATGTGGCTTACCAACTTGTTGGCTGAAGATGTCTACACTCTATACAAGTGGCCACTGTTCTATGATGCGCAAGATATTGTACAAGCCCTCCAATTCCTAAACGTGATCAGACTCTGCTTTGCATGTGAAATACATGCAGGAGTTACAAGAGAGGAGAAGTACAAGAAATATGAAGAGGTTATGAAGAATGTAAGACAATAGATGAATCTAGGTCCAAGGGGGAGTTTGTAGATACATGTGTACCTAGTTTCTGATCTTAATGTAATATGTCTTTATTGTCTTACACGTATGTAATCACTGGGTACTTAATGAAATGCAAATGTTTGGTTGTGTTTATAATGTTTAATATTTCATTAATGAGTTGTTTAACGCGTATCGAATTTGTCACACCCCCGCTAATAGCGGAAACACGGGGAATGTGAGCTAGACGGGATCGTCATAACACATGGTATATGATAGAGTAGCAATAAAATATGATGACAAGTGTGTCATGACGACACCCGAACACAAATGGAGACTTGTGTCGTGTATAATCAAAGTTCACGACAGCAAAGCCATAAGCACAACATAAATGATCACATAAGCATTAAGGACAACTTGTAATGTAAATTCCCATAACTCGGGAACAAGTATACAAAAGGTCATGTTCAAGCTTTACAAGAGTAATAATCACAAAATGCATCCTAGGGTCTCCTCTAAAAGGCAGCACTCCTAGATCTTCAATTACCTTGCTCACCTGAAAAGAAATGCTCAAAACGGTCAACATAATTGTTGGTGAGCTTCGCAGGTTGTAGGCTATGAAAGATGTTAAGATGAAATCAGTAAGTAAGTTTAATAAGGGTTACCGCGACTACACTTATGTGCAGGCGGTTTTACTAGTTTAAAATAGCTACAGCCAAACCTAGTCATCGGTTCCGCACGGGAATTGATGGCCGTAAAGAAACATTCTCGAAGTTTTAAATGGTTTATAAAGACGTAGCAAGATCCACACAGTGCATACGTATAGTTTGTAACCAAACCAATCCTTAGGTCCCATTACCGGGATTAATGGTTATATAAAAAGGTTTTCCATAGCATAATAAGTTTAAGGTGACGTAGCAAGATCCACACAGCGCATACGTTTAGGTTACAACCAAACCAATCCTTAGGTCCCAATTACCGGGATTAATGGTTGTAGTGGATGATCGGCTTAGAAGAACCACACAGAAGAACCACACAGAAGAGCCACACAGCCGAGAGCATCCAAGGTCAATGGCATCCACAGGTAACATCAATCAACACATAACATCAAGTAGTAGTGCATAGTAGGGTGATACCACTAAATCATACATAGGGGTAACATAGCACATAGTTCAAGTTCACATAGCAGCAATCACAAGATAAGCAAGTTAAGATACTCATAGAAGTAGTAGCCAACTTCCACTAGGGAAGGTGCCTGAAATCAAGTTAAGTAGGTGAGCATTTTTTTCCCCCAAGTTAAAGATATTTGAAAAGGTTTTATAAGAATAAAAAGGGGCCACGAAACTCACTGAATAGAGGATAGGCACATGTGATGAATATTCCCAACGGTAGGATGCTATGAACAGTCAAACACCTATTGATAGTTACTGACAAGCATTAATAATGAGCATAAAGCATAAGATGATATCAATAGGCTCGGGCAGTTTCGGTTCGGTCGTGGGTGGTACACACACAAGCAGACATACATATCTCAGTCTAGGTTATTTTAAATAGTATGTGCCTGTTGATAGCGTTGACTTTAATCTTTGTGGTCAAACTATGACACTTTATTAATTGTTACTTCATCGTCGTGAGATCTCCAAAGAGGGGATCCACACACACACCATCATCAGTCACACAACAGGACCGGACGCACGACTCAATCCTTCCTTCCTACGGATGGACCTTCAGTCGTACGAATCAGCTTCATCCGTACGATTGAACCTTCATTCATACGACTAAGCATTCAGTCGTACCATGCAAGACCCAGTCATACGACTCAACCACCATACACACGATTGAACTTTCATTCGCACGAATCATCTTCATTCGTGCGATTGAACTTTCATTCGTGCGATTGGACTTTCAGTCGTACGACTCACGCACAATCGCACACAATCTCATTCGCACTGACTCAATCGCACGCACACTCACTCGCACAGACTCACTCGCACAGACTCATTCGCACACACATTCATTCGCACAGACTCATTCGCACACACATTCATTCGCACAGACTCATTCGCATGACTCAGTCGTGCGATTTGCCCAACTGCACGGCTCAGTCACACAACGCACTCATACGCCTAACCCAGTCGCACGACGCACCCCAGTCGCACGGTTCAATCGGCCGAATGGCCCAGTCGCCTTGCACAGCAGATCGCGACTGCTGAGACTTCGAGCAGCGTCCAGCTGCTCCGGGCATGGGTTTCACACACCGAGAACCTCCAGAACCCATATCCTAACATGTCTAGACAAGAAGCACACTCAAGAACACAACATGCAAGCCCACACGACCTCATGTGCTCGGATGAACCCAAGCACCCGAAACCCTAGAAAACGCAGCAGCTAAATCGAGCAATAAACGGGTCAAACGAGGTTATCTACCTGCTAGGAGTGAGTATTCACGATGATAACCAAGATTTGACGACGAAAACGCAACAAACGTGATGAATTTTGGTGCTAGATTGGTGTAGAAATGGGGAAGAAGAAGAAGAACGATGAAGAAGATGATTGTGATGAAGAATGGCTGGGAAGAGGATATTTATACCCAGCCTAGTTTGGCAATTTATCAAGTTTAGTCCCTGCACTTAGCCCCGAGCTCCTAAATTTTGTTTGGTTGAAAACGTTATTTATTAGTCTAGTTTTTTTATTAATGATAAAATGTTGTTAATGATATTTATAATTTAAAAATAGTTTTATACGTGTCATTATGTTCTTATAAAAATGGTGCGTTTAATGATAACGGGGCAATTCTTAGAAAAACGTCTTAAGGTAACGACAAGGCAAGCAACGATAGCACGCATAGAAGGATAACTAAGCAAAGCAAATATGGTATCCACGTAGTTGGTTTATCAAAATGAGGAATGACTGATAACAAAGGTTAAATCAAACACGTTAAATGATGGACCTTCGGTGACGGATGTCACAGAATTAACTATATAGGTTTGTGATTGTTTGAATTAATCTTGGTAATGTAATGTTTAAGAAATGTATTCAAACTTAGTTATATGAAGTTCTCATGTGAATGGCCCATGCGAATGGACCATATACATGAACAACTTCATGCGAATATCTCAGTCGCATGACTAAACCAGGAGACTGGATCAGTCATGTGATTGTAACATAAGATTGGCTCAGTCGCACGACTGAACACTCAGTCATGCGAATGGATCAACCGCATGGCCCAATCGCACGACTGAACCATACTAATGGTTCAGTCGCACGAATGAGAAACACTAACCTATAAATACCACTTAATTCATGGAAAAACGGTACACTTCGATAATTTTCAACCCTAGCCGTCCCAGTTCGTTCAGAACGTCTCTTCCAAGTTCATAGACTGTTTCTGATCAATCCTAGTCTGTTCTTAATGTGTTCTGATCGTTAGGTTTGATTGGATTAACAGTTTCCCTGATTGGATCGCCAATCAAATAGAATTCCGCGTTATTTGATTCGGTTTCACGTAGAATCAGTTAGTACTCCGTTCGTACACGGTTCTAACAATCTAGTCCCATGACAGGTCATACAACTGAGAGCCCAGTCGCATAGGTGCTCAGTCGCACAGGTGTCCACTCGCACGACAGAGAGCTAAGTCGCATAGGTCCATTCGCATGGTTGTTCAATCGCACGACTGAGGGTTCAGTCGCATAGGAGCCCATTCGCGTAGTGTTCATTCGCACGATAGAAAGTCCATTCGCACGATAGAAAGTCCATTCGCACGATTGGGTGTTCATCCGCACGGATGCTCATCCGCATTGGTCCAATCGCATAGTGTTCAGTCGCATGGAGGCCATGCGACTGAAGAGTGCCCAATCGCCCAAGTAGGGCTGTTGTGTACGAGGAGAGATATAGTTCAATTACTAGCCTTCGGGAAAAGAGCAAAGGTAAGTAATGATGTGATAGCTCTCATAGGTACTTGTGTGATAACTGTCGAGGCCTAGAAGTTACGTTGGGCACGATGACGATCGTATTGCACGTATATGCATGATGTAGGTATGTTAAGTATGATGTAGCCATATATAATTCTGATGACTGATGACTGGTAATGTCGATGTTCCTTGTGTCGATGTATGTTTATCTTTTCCGTGACTTTACGTGCTATGTTAATGAATGAAATGAAAGTATTAAGAAACGTAAAGTGAAAGATAATGAAAGAGGAACATGATGAATGAATGCATGCATTAATGAACGAATGAATGAAAGTAAGAAAAGGCTTGCAAGCAAATTTATGGAGGTGCACACCCAATGAAGGCGTTAGCTCAACGGTGTGCGGGTTAGCTACCCCGAAGGATGCACACTGGGGTTCAACTTTTATGATTGACCATATGTATGGGATCCTTGCCGCTTATCCTAGGTGACTGGATTAGCCTCGTGCACAATGTTCGTGATTTAATTACCACAGGTCCAGCACCAGCACTCGTGCACAATGTTCGGGGTATAGCGCATGGCATTGATCCAGAATGAAAGAGGAAAGATAAGTGGTGCATTACTTGCCCTAGGCGACTGGATCAGCTTCGTGCACAATGTTCGTGATTAATTACCACAGGTCCAGCACCAGCAGTAGTGCATAATTTTCAGGGTATCGTACATGTCACCGAAAGTAATGAACGTACGAATGAAAATAATGAACGTACGTCTGAATGTAATGAACGTAACGCACGTACGGACGAATGTAATGAATGTATGAATGTAAGTAAGACACGTACGTACGAAAGAAAGAGTTATGAAAGAATGTGAATGTTAACGATGAACGGTACATGAACGAAAGCTAATGAATGAATGATGAAGGTAATAATAATATTATCTATGTGTACGTATGTTATGTGATCGCATGTATGTAAGAACGATTTTAATGAAAGATAGTATGTTTTATTACAAAACTAAAACTCACTCAGCAACGCTGACTTTTTATGTGTTTCCAGTTGACAGGTAGTGTTGCTAAGGATGGCATGAGGCGGCTACTCAGCTCTTTTAGGATGGCATTCTTTTGTATTATGCTTTTGTGATGTAATACAACAATATGTATTTTGTAATTGATGAACGTTGTATTAACTGGCAAAAGCATTTATAGTAATTTGAAAGTTTTATTTAAAGTTTCCGCTGCATGATCTTTGTAAGGATTATAAAATGACGTGTTTTAAGTGCGATGATGACCAGCTGTGAGGCGTCCCGGGAACGGGGCCTTACAAGTTGGTATCAGAGCCAAAGTTTAAGTGAAATGGGTAAATTTTCAAAATAAACCTTAACTTAAACTGAAAATGGGACGTAAAGGGAAGGGATGCCAATCTGAGTAGCTGCGTGCCATCAGGTATTTTCTTAATGATAACCGGTATTATGTGCGCATGTTATGTGTTTATGTGTTACTGTTAGATTTAGATACTAAGGTAGTCAGGACAGGTAATGCTCAGGGTACGAAGATTAAAGTAAGTGGCTAATCACAACTGGCCACTGTAATTAGAGTCTTACTATACTTGACATAAACTGAGCTATTCCCTTGAATGACCGTGCTAGTGTTTGAATCTTTCAGTGAGTGTTAGAGGATGGCCGGTGGTAGATCATCCAATGCTTCACGGGTTGGAGGTGGTGGCTGATGTGGTACTGAACCACGGGCCATAAGGGGAAGACCTAAGGTGGAGAAAGTGGTTCCTGAAGAACCCGAGACCCCTCATCCAGAGGGTGTAGACGAGAGCGCCAATTTGAAAGCCTCGGTAAAAAATGCAGTGGTTGAAGAGGTGCATCAGGTCATGCAGACGATCTTACTGTCTGTGGTGACCGAAGTGATAAAGGCTGTCCAAGAAGGAGAAAGAAAAGAGAGGAATAGGTCCTCAGGAAGATAGGAGCAACCAGAGCCTGAAACGGTTCTTTCTTATGATGAAGAGGAAGAGAAGGAGGAGCCTGTGCAGGAGTCAGCACGAGGCTGTAATTAAGGGGCGTTTATGAGGTGCAAGCCCCCTACTTTTGACGGTAATGGCACTGCTGCTGCTGCTCACCGATGGGTGAGAGAAATGGAGGTTGTCCTCGATATCAGCGAGTACCGGGAGGACCAAAACTGAAGTTCGCTACCCACTCTTACACGGATTCGGCTCTATGCTGGTGGGACAACATAGTCCAAGCCGAGGGTAGCAGGGCCATTGGAAGAATGAAGTGGTCCGAGCTGAAAAGGTTGGTGATCGAGGAGTTTTGTCCTCATCGAGAGATGGATAAAGTTGAGAGAGAGTTCCTGCAGCTGTAGGCGGGGATGATGACCCACTAATAGTACACCACAAAGTTCAACGAAATGGCACGTCTGGTGCCGGATCAGGTGACACCTCTGTCGTGAAAGATCAAGAGGTATATTCAGGGTTTGCCGGCGGATATTCGCAGGCATATGATCGCCACCCGACCGAGCACCTTTAGGTCGGCGGTGGACTTGGCAGGAAGGTTGTATGATGAACGGGCTGTGGTGGTGGTGGCTGAAGGTATGTTGATACATGTGTACCTAGATTCTGAGCTGAATGTAATATCTTTGTAATGTCTTGATTATATGTAATTGAATGTTGATTAATGAAATACATTTAGTTGTTTATATTATAATGTTTATATATTTCATTAATGGGTTGTGTAATGACTAATTATATATAGGTTTGTGGTTGTTTGAATTGGTATGCGTAATGTTGTAATGATTAACACATTCAAACTTAACATGATGAAGTTATCATGCGAATGGGCCATGCCAATGGACCATACGCATGAATAATTTCATGCGAATGGCTCAGTCATACGACTGAACCATGAAACTGGATCAGTCGGAAGACTGAAGCATGAGATTGAACCAGTCGTACGATTAAGGCTCAGTCGTGCGTATGGATCAACCGCATAGCTCAATCGCACGACTGAACCATGCGAATGGTTCAGTCGCCCGAATGAGAAACCCTTACCTATAAATACCACCTAGTTCGTGGAAAAACAAACACTTCGAATATTCATAACCCTAGTCGACCCAGAGCGCCCTGTTCGTCTATTCCAACTTCACAGAACGTCCTAGATCATTCCTAATCCATTCTTAACGTTTTCTAATCGTTAGGATTGATCTTGATTTCGTTCTCCCTGATTGGATCGCCAATCAAATAGGATTCCGCACTATTTGATCTGGTATAACTTAGAATCAGTTAGTACTCCGTACGTACATGGTCCTAACAAGTGGTATCAGAGCTTTAGGCTCTTGATTCTTCGTTGATTCAATCGTTTTTGTGAAAAAGTCTATGTTTTTACGCGAAAAGATCCAATCTTTCTGCTAAAAATCGAGTCTTTGCGTGTGCATGTTCTGAAAAATCAGTATTTTTCGAGTTTCAGCCATCTAGGGTGAAAACTTGCATTCTAGGTCAAAGTTTGCAAAAAATCTTGTTTTCAGCCGACCCAGTCGCACGATTATCTCAATCGTACGACTGAACCCAGTCGCCTAGTTCAGTCGCCCGATTGAGTCAGTCGTATAGCCAGTCACCCGATTGAGTCAGTCGTATAGCCAGTCACCCGATTGAGTCAATCGCCAACTCCTGTCGCCCAGCTGATTCGTTCGGTCTGTTCAGTCGCCTAAGTATCTCAGTCGCCTGTTCATTCATACGCTTGAGTCCAATCGCATACAGCTAGTGTCAGTCGCATCCCAGTCGTACATCCCAATCGCATTAGCAGTTTAATTCACAAGTTAAATTAATAAAAGAATGGACTCAGAAAATTATGCCATGTCAGCTGGAAAGGACTCGAGGATACAGAACTTGTTGTTACTGGAGAATGAGATAGGAAACCATAACAAGCCACCCAAACTATTGACTATAGAGGACTTTCCACAATGGAGACAACGTTTTCAGATTTATCTTAATGGCATGGATACTAACTTATGGAACTCCATTGAGGTTGGTTATAAAATACCCGTGGGAGCTGATGGTGTTCCTTTGACTTTGAGTGGACTCACCGATACGCAGAAGGTTGCCTACAATGCAGAGAAGAAGGCCTATGCTATTTTGACTCAGTCCATTCCCAAGCCCATTTTTCACCAATACTCAGAGCACAAGCAAAGTAAAAAACTGATGGAAGTTCTTGAGAAGAGGTATGATGGAAATTCTAATTTAAAGGCACTGAAAGGTAAAGCGTTGAAGAAGGAGTTTGATAACTTCTCAGCAATTGGGAATGAAAGCTTGGATGAAATCGTCGATCGTTTCTATCATCTGATGAGTGAACTTCACACTCATGGTGTTAAGACATCAATGGAAGACAAAGTATTAAGCTTGGCAGATGGTCTACCTGAAAAGTGGGATTCATTCATTTCCACTCTGCGATACAACTCAGTTTTAGAAACCTTGGATATAAATGACTTTATTCTAAAACTGAGAGAGGAAGAAGTGCGACACAAGTACAAGGCAAAGAAGGGTTCTTATGCTCAAGACCCATCACTCTACAATGTCACTCCTACTTCCACCCCTGCTGCAAAGTCTTCTGGTGCACCTCTGCAAACAGCCTTCGTGTCCAATGCATCTCCAACTGCTGAACAAGGCTCATCATCTGCAAATGAGTCTCATGGTGCATCTGGAGTTATTCAAAGTCCCATTGTTACTCAGTCTGCAAAGTTGATGACAGAGAATCTGGGAAAAGTAACGGTGGAGGTTGCTAAAGAGCACATGGATCTACTTGCTGCTGTTGTGCACTCTTATGATGGTTTGGTTGCGGGCAAGATTGGAAATTGCCACCTTGCTGATGAAGATTATGAGCAAGTAGATGAAATGAGCTGGAAAGAATGGACATTATGTGGGCTCTTGCAAGTGCTGTCCGAAGAGCCAAGAAATTTGTGAAGAAAACAGGGCAAAATCTCGTGGCTACTAAAGATACAACCTTTGGTTTTGACAAGTCTAAAGTCACGTGCTTCAATTGTGGAGAAAAGGGCCACTTTAAAAGAGAGTGTTCGAAGCCTAAGAAGACTGGGAACGGGAATCCCTTTTCCTCGTTCAACAGGCAAGATAAAGACAAGAAACCAACGTCCACGGGAAGTGATTCTAAAGCTATGGTAGCACAAGAGATGAAGGACAAGACTGGTCCTTTTGATTCGTGTCTGATGAAGCTAACATAGCGTCTGTGGAGGACTTGAACGAAGACTCAGCAAGTGAAGGGGAAAGCTCAGCTGAGATTGATACTGCTGATTTGGAAGAGACGTTTGATGCTGTTGATGAAATTGTCCAGAATGAGTTGAATTCAGAATCTGAAACTCAACCTACGTCTCAGAATGCTTTCATGGCTGGCACGTCGACATCTACACAGGTACAATCTAAAGATGAATTATTTGATAAACATGCTTGTGTTGAATGTGATAAATTTAGGGAAAGCATTGATCTAAAATTTGCTAGGTTGTTAGAACACAACGATAACTTAGTAAATGACTTAAAACTGTGCTCAGAAGCTAATCGTGTCTTAAAACAAAATGAGAGCAGTTATAAGGAGAAGTTAGATGCGTTGCAGAAGCAACTAAAGGAAACTGAAGTTGTTGCCTTTAACCAAGAAAATGACATTAAATACTACTTAAAGACCATTGAGGAGACTAAAAAGGACAAAGCGGTTTTACAAGTAGAAAATGAGTCTTTGAAACAAAAACTACATAGTTTAGCGAGTTCTTCGCACATTTTGAAAAACTTGGTTAAAGAACGCAACAATGGGGAGGGATTGGGTTACAAGGTAGTTCCACCACCACATGAGATCCTTTTGAACACAAAACAACGTCCAATTAATAACAACCAAATTAAGGATCATGTGGTGACAACTCCTCTGGTTAGTGATCCGGACACAGCAGTTAAGCCTGCTTCTCCGGATGATGATCAGAAAACCTTAGCATCAAGCAAGGTCAATGCTGAGAAACGGTGGAAGCAAATGTCCAAACACCTCTTGGTTTGGAATCAAAATCAAATATTACTCAAACAAGACTTCTAAAACCACTCAAGTTAAACCAGTTAAAAGGGATAATATTCAGCCTCAAAGACAAATTAATCAAAATATTAAACAAGTTAAGTTTGTTAAAGAGGATAAATGTTCAAAGACTGAGACCAAAAGGCCCATTCCTGAGGTTTACTCCCCACCCCACAAGAGAACTTCTAGTCCATTGGAAAGGAGATCCTGCTACTCTTGTGGGAAACGAGGTCACATCTCTTCAAACTGTCCTCGTTATCAGACACCTAGGGCTAAGATTGAGTTAGATCATGATGTCAATCCGGTTCCAAAACAGAGATCTAAGACTCCAGTTAGGTCTAACACACCTGCTAGGTCTTATACCTCTCCTCCTCACCACAGACAAAATAGACAAGCCACTGGCAAGTCTGTGATGCCTGAGGTGAAACCAGTTTTGGAACCTAAACCAAAGATACAAACTGTCAATCAATCAAATGTCTACCACAAACAATCTTTCCATAAAGATGGTATGTGGAAGCCTAAATCATCTGAAGTGTCTGATAGCAAGGATAAGTTGAAGGTTGATATCCCACCAACTGACAAAGGACAGTGGGTCGAGTTCATCATGTGTGATGCCTCTGGGAAACCCAAGCCAGTCAAGGCTTGGGTCCCCCTCCTTAACTGATTGTTTTCAATTATGTGCAGGTTGTCCGCTACAGTGCTTCAACCAATACATGGATTGTGGATAGCGGAGCTTCCAGGCACATGACAGGAAACAAGTCTCTTCTTTTCAATGTCAAACAAATTAAAGGGGGACATGTTTCCTTTGCTGGTAACAAAGGAGGATACATTACTGCTCAAGGGGAAGTAAGTAATGAGAAGGTAAAGTTTGATAAAGTAAATTTTGTTCAACAACTAGAAAACAATTTACTTTCAGTGTCTCAGATATGTGACAAGGGCTTCAAAGTTATGTTTGACAACCGAAAATGTTACATACTGAAAAAGGAGATGGAGATTCCAGAGAAGCAGGTTTTGATGTCTGCATCCAGGTACAATGATTTATATGTATTGGATATGTCTAATGTTTCTACCTCTGAGTCTACAGCTCAATGTTTTATATCAAAAGCGACAGAGAAGGAATCCATCTCATGGCACAGAAGGATGGACACATCAATCACAGGAAGATGAACCATCTGATTCACAACAACCTAGTTGAAGGAGTTACAGTAAAGAACTTCCAACTTCCTGATTTTTATGTCTCATGCAAGAAGGGAAAGCAGACCAGGAAATCTCATAGACCAAGCACGTCAACTCAATTGAGATGCCCCTGGAGTTGCTACACATGGATCTCTTTGGTCCAGTCAACACAAAGAGTATAGCAGGAGACTGGTACTGCTTTGTAGTCACAGATGATCAAGATTCACCTGGGTGATGTTTCTGAAAGCTAAATCAGAAACGTTTGAATCATTCAAGGTGCTCGTCACGACACTGGAGTCACTCTACAACCTGAAGGTGAGGAAAATTCGTTCCGACAATGGCACAGAGTTCAAAAATCAGTGGATGGATGCTTTCTGCAAAGAAAAGGGGATTGTTCATCAGTTCACTTCAGCATACACGCCACAGATGAATGGAGTTGCAGAATGAAAGAATCGAGCTTAATTGAGACTGCGCGAACCATGTTAGCTGATTCAAAGCTCCCAGTTCAGTTCTGGAATGAGGCGGTTGCAAATGCCTGCTACACGCTTAATCGTGTGTTAGTAGTCAAAAGGCATGGCAAGACTTGTTATGAGCTACTTCAGAAGAGAAAGCCAAATTTGGAGTATCTGGAACCATTTGGAGCTCCATGTACATTGCTGAAGAAGACTCAGGATGGCAAGTTCAGCGAGAAAGCTGATCAAGGAATATTCTTAGGATACAGCATCCCAGACAAGCGAGTTTACAATAACTCGACAGGTCAGGTAGAGGTGTGGTGCAACGTGGATGTTCAGAGATACATCACCCTCCTGCTGGAAAAGGTCCATCATCATTCTTCGATTATGATGGCTTTTTCAAATCCTTCAATCTTCCATAATTTGATTCAGAGGATGAGGTTACTACCCAGATGATGTATGATGTTCTTAACTCACCGAATCTGGATTCAAGCAACATCACACCTACTGATGGTGCCTCAAGTTCCTCAACTCCTGCTCATGACGAGAGTGATGATTCATCCGGTGATGAAGAAGCAGCTGATTCTAACCCTGCACATACAGCTAATCAACAAAGTGAGTCATCAGCTGCTGAACCAGCTGTGGGAAATCCGGATACTGAACCAGTAGTCACCAATCTGGATTCTGAGGTTGTGGTTCCTACCACACCAGTGACTAGAATCAGTGTGAATCATCCCCCCACGTCTATCACTGGGGACATTCAATCCGGTGTGCAGACAAGAAATCACTGTACTTTGCTGATTATGCTGCAGTCATGGAGAAGGGTTATGTCAATGACGGGGCTTTCTCATGTTTTGTTTCACAAATCGAGCCTAAATATGTCTGTGACGCCCTGAAAGATGAGGCCTGGGTCAATGCCATGCAAGAAGAGCTACTCCAGTTCAAGAAACTTGGAGTCTGGACACTAGTTGACAGGCCGAAAGGAGTCAAGGTAATTGGTACCAAATGGGTACTAAAGTGCAAGAAGGATGACCAGGGTGTTGTTATCAGAAACAACGCACGATTGGTTGTTCAAGGCTTCAGACAAGTCGAAGGAATCGACTACAATGAAGTCTTTGCTCCCGTAGCTAGAATGGAAGCTATTCGTATCTTTCTAGCCTACGCCTCTTACATGAAGATCAAAGTTTATCAACTAGATGTTAAGAGTGCATTCTTGCATGGGGAAATCCGGGAAGAGGTATATGTCAGTCAACCCGAAGGATTCGAAGATCCTTATCATCGGGACAGAGTCTACAAGTTAGACAAAGCTCTGTATGGGCTACATCAGGCTCCTCGAGCTTGGTATGAAAAGCTCTCCACTCATTTGTTGAAACATGGTTTTCGCAGGGGTGTGATTGACTGTACATTGTTCATCAAAGAAAAGGATGGTGACTTGCTTATGGTGCAGATCTATGTGGATGACATCATCTTTGGATCTAGAAATGAAGCTTTGTGCAAAGAGTTCGAATCTGTGATGAAGGCAGAGTTTGAAATGAGTGCAATGGGAGAAATGAAGTTCTTCCTAGGATTACAGGTGGATCAAACACCAACCGCATTTTCTTACATCAGTCCAAGTATGTCGGCGATATTCTAAGTCGCTTTGACATGGAAAATGTGTCTGCTGCCGGTACCCCTCTTGCCCCAAATCATGATGTGGCTCCTGATGATAATGGGGATTTGGTGGATGCCACTATGTATCGTGGGATGATTGGATCTCTCGTGTATCTTACTGCCTCGCGTCCAGATATCATGTATGCCACATGTTTATGTTCTAGATATCAAGCGAAGCCAAAAGTGAATCACTTGATTGGGTGAAAAGGATTTTTCGTTATCTGAAGGGTACTCCAACACTGGGATTGTGGTATCCTCATGATGATGACTTCGAGCTTACTGCTTACAGCGATTCAGATTATGGTGGCTGCAAGATGAATTTCAAGTCTACATCAGCAGGGTGTCAGTTCTTTGGAAGACGGTTAGTCACGTGGCAATGTAAAAAGCAGACCTCAGTTGCTCTATCAACCTGTGAAGCTGAATATGTTGCTGCTGCAAGTTGCTGCTCTCAGATCATCTGGATTCAACAGCAAATGCGAGACTACGGTTTGAAATTTTTTAACACTCCTATTTATGTTGATAATTCTGCTGCCATAGCCGTCACTAAAAATCCTGTTCAACACCCAAAAACAAAACACATCGGGATTAAATATCATTTCATACGCGATTGCTATGAAAAACAATTAATTGATGTGATTAAAATTAACACGGATTTTCAGCGCGCTGACCTTTACACCAAACCGTTTGATAAACCACGATTTTTATATCTGCTAGAGGTCAATGGCGTTAAAAAGAAAAGTGATGTGATTGCTGAAGAAGCAGATACATAGTCCGACTCGTGTCTATTCGTTTATTTTCTTTTTCTTTCATTTTATTTTATTTTTTAATTCTCATGTCGTATAAAATCCAAAACACATAAAGATTTTTGTTTTAGAATTTTAGGGGGAGATTTATTTCAGTATGCATTTACTTAAAAAAAATGGGGGAAGGTGAGTAAAGCTGAAAAGGCAAAGACAACAAAACAGGAAATGTGACTCGACAAAATGGAAGATGATAGTACACAGGCATTGAGTTATTTGGAACAACAAAATGAGTTTGAGATCAAAAATGTTAATTAATTTACTGAAAATATAAAACATCAGAGAAGTCTAAGTCTAACAAAATGGGAAAATGATAGTACGTTTGATTGTTACTGTAATTACACGGAGAAAGTTGATCTAGGGAGGTGCTAGTTCATTATATGATGTGTCAGTAGATTCGACATAATAGACAAGTAGACTTCATTGGTGAACTTAATCTAAACTAAAAGGGTCAATCAACTGTAGGTTCCCATCTTATCACTGGTTAACACAATCAGTTCTTCCGATAAGGGATAACGAGCAAATAAATGCCACCAAAGGTGTGCAAATGACCACAAAAAGAGCATAAGCATGAAAAAATGAATACTAGCGTAATCAAGCTGATAACTTATGTTGTTGGTGCGCTATGTGCAAAAGAAAATATGAAATGCTCTAACAAGGAGATAGGTTGTGTGCCTCTCTGCTGTGCGATGGCACTGACCTGAGGATAAGCATAACCTACATATTCTAGACTTCATTGTTGTTTGCCGCCTCTCTGCTGTGCGATGGCACTGACCTGAGGATTGGCTTCTCTTTGAAAGATCTAAGAATAGTCTCTTCTTGCACAAATACCTAAAGACCGCTCGAAAGTCTTCTAAGGAATGCTGATTACCATATAAGTGTGGGATACGCAAATGTTGTTTGAAATAATATAACCTAATTCATTACCAATGTATGTCAAAAGTCCGTGTTTGAATTTAAGTGGACAAGTATACTGACAATTGTCTTGAAAGCACCGACTAAAGTTGACAATCTAAGTGTGTTACGTATCATATTAAACATGATTCCCAGTTAGTACTTAGAAGTCTTAGATCAGAACAAACTGTGATATGTCATCATGAAAAATGAAATCAACTCAAAATGTTCCAAGTAATGGTGTATATGCTTGTCTGATTCCAAATGAGTCTGTTCCTGATATAATGTCAATGCTGATAAGCTACACAAACCTGCCCTAACAAAAATCACAAAAGATGTTCTTTTTTGTTCATAGTTTAAATTTTATTTATTTCTTAGTATAATGAGTCATGTCGACTGTGTATACTGTTATCTGCTAAATGTCACTGAATGAGCTTAATGTTTATCTAAACAGATTGTTTCTGAAAGGTTAAAAGGATCACGTCTGAGGTGATCGGGTGGATAAATGGATCACGTCTGAGGTGATCGGGTGGTTAAATGGATCATGTCTGAGATGATCAAATGCAAATAATGTTTTATCAACTCTTTAAGGAAGACTATGTGTCAGCAAACGAAATGATTAAGTTGGCACAAGTATAGCCCAATCGCACTCCTTCATCATGAGTATGCTTATACGAATGGGCTATACGATTGAACTCAATCGTAAGATTGGACCACACGAATGAGCCCAATCGGCCGATTGAAAGTGACCGATTAGGTCAAACGTGCAAATAGAGGTCAGTTGATCGAATGAAACTGGTTGATTGAGCGAATCCTACGACCCAGTTTCAATCGCACGAATGAATCATGCGATTAGACTCGATCGTATGTCTTGATTTTGATTCGGCCGAATGAGCAAAGCGAATGAGTCCAGTCGGCCGATTGAACTGAGTCTGGCTATAAATAGCCCCCTTAGTCGATCGCAGACATCATTCGCCCTAATATTCCCGATTCGCACCGATACTCTGCCGATTTTCGTTTGATCTTTAATACTTGTGATATACGCATTCTGACCATTTGTATTTGTTACACAGGTAATATGTGACACAAAGATGAATCAGAAACGTCAAATCTGATATGAAATCAGTCTGCATTTGCCCTAAAAGTTGCACCGTAACAAATCAACCAATAGACTGCCTTAAACACTTAACATGTTAAAACAAATGATTTAAGCAGTCTAAGTACATGATTGCGAGTCTAACAAGCCTGATCTTAATGTCTAATTCGTAAAAATGATAAATCTCAGTTTGAAATGGAACAGTTTTTCTACGATGCGACTGGTCTCCCTGATGAACTTCAATCGCACGATTGAACGAGGCGACGAACTCAATCATACGAATGAAGTTCATACAGTCGCGAATGAAACATGCGAATGGGTCCATTCGGTCGACCGAGTCAATCGCAGGTTCAGTCTCACAAGTCAACTTAATAGCATGACTCATCATCCGAATGAAAGTCGGTCGCATACATGATCAACCAAATTGAAGTTCAGTCGCATATATGTCCAACCGACTGAACCCAGTCGGTTAGTTCAATCGCACGATTGAATCAGTCTGTTTTCCAAATTAGTCAAACTCTGTTTTTCAAGTATATGACGTATGTTTGCTATTGATTATAGGAATATGGCTAACAGGTGGACTATAAATCCAAAGCACAACATCTGTGCTAACTTGGATTCCACCTCAAGGAATGGAGGAGACTTTTCGGGGATTATAGATTTTCTGAGGAGATCTAGGATTTACCGAGCTATTTCCACACCCTGTACACCGTATCAGTCAGTACATCAGGCATTTTGGGAAGGTGCTACAGTGGATAGATCAGCTGATCCCTACTGCATACGAAGTTCTATCTTCGGTAGGGAGATTGAGATACGTGCTGCTAACATCAGGAGAGTCTTAGGATTTGATGATGATGAGTCTCACCCACTCAAGATCCACCCGCTTACTGTACGTGGATGCTTCTTGAGGATAGGGTACTGTAGGGATATCACTTCAGGTGTGCTAAACAAGAGCAACCTGAGCCCCCCGTACAAGTACTTGGCGCACGTCATCCTGAAGTGCATTGCTTCGCGGAGGGGTGGTTTCGATGACTTATCGGACCAAATTCAGAATGTGTATGTTGCATTGGTCCTCAACCACCCTTTCAGCTTCTCCAACATGATATTTACATACCTGATAGAGAATCTCGAAGCTAAGGGGAAGGAGGGGTTTTGTATGTACCCCAGATTCTTACAGCTTATCTTCAATGAGAAGATGCCCGACCTCCCAAAGGACAAGAGCGATGCTATGCCTCTTGAGATCATGGATGACACCACCTTGGGAAGGATGAAGGTGTATAGAGGAAAGCAAGTGAAACCTGCTATGAAGAGACTGATTGGGCATCTGGCCCGGGCTGATTATGTAGCCCCAGGAAGACGCAGGTGGCGTCATGAGGATAGTGATTCTGATTCTTAGGTGATTGCTATTCCATCAGATGATTCTGATGATGATGACAGCCATGATGGCGATGCTAGGCCGGTTACATCTGAGGGCCTATCTACACATACCACCCAGCCATCTCCTGATACTGTCACTACAGCTGCTGGGTTTGTACCTCACATCAGTCCACCTGATGAGGATGAGGAAGAGAGTGAGGAAGAGGGCTTGACCCAAAGGCAAGGCAGCAAGGTGGTTGCCACTGAAAAGGGGATGAGGGCTGTTGGAGGGTAGACTGGGACATCGGGGGCTACACAAACAGAATTAGATCCCGCATACTCCCCTGATGCACCCAGTACATAGACTGCTGCCCCGGTATCTACGGGGAAGAGGAAGAAAACCATGGCCAGACCGCATGGTAAGAAAGGAAAGAGGCTTAGATTCACCACCTCCGTCTCTACACCAATCACCACTGCCACCACATCCACCACATCCCAAACACCCCAAACCACCACCACTACTATACCACCACATCATACTCACATATCTTCCACCACCACTACTGTACCCCCCACTACAGCCATCCCATCTCCTCCCATCTACACCACAGCCACCATTACAACCACCACTCACCAAACCCAAACCTCATTTGCCCCTTCGAGCTCAGTTATACCTCCGGTCTCTATGGCTGAGCAACTTGCTGCACTAAACAGCATGGTGCTTCCGTTGCTAGCCTCCGACAAGGCCAAGTCTGCCCAGATTCTACAGCTGCAAGAAGAAAGTTCTAAACAAACAGCTGAGATTGAGAGATTGAGGGAGTTGACATCCTCACAAGCCCAAGTGATCACTTCACAGACTGATTAGATCACAGGCTTGTTACAACACGAGGCTGAGACTGATGAGAGGATGGGAAAGCTGGAGGCGGCGCACAAGTCTCTATTGCTGAAGCTTAAAGGCAATCAGAATGAGCCCCTCAAGATTGGTGAAGGGGGCGATGAAGAGGAGGACGATGATGAAGAGGATGACGATGATGAGGATGATGAAAGTGATGAAGGTAGTGATAGTGATGACAAGAAAGATGATGATGATGATGAAGGAGGAGAGGCTGCAGGAGAACAAAGTGATGAAGCAGCAGACGAGAGGCGTACTAAACAACGTCAAGATCAAGGAACCTCTACGTCTGCCCCACCTAAAGATACTCCTGAAATTCAAGACAAAAGTACTGATTAGTTATTTATGTTTCTGTATTTAAAAGGATTTTGTATTTGGAAAATTGTGTAACACTTGTGTAATTAATGTTTATATCTATTGTCTTAATAATGATTGTGTTTGATTACTTACTAACAAATATTGTGTTGCATGTTTAAATCAAGCAGATCCAAACTTTCAAAGAGATGAATATGATGTCGAACCCCTACAACAGGTCAAGAGTCAATTAACAATGATTCTTGATCTACAGGGAATCGTAAGAAGATCAGTTGAGTATACCCTAGAAGAGGGAGAGATTATTCACAGCTTCACTAAGGAACAGTTGGCAGAAATGTTCAAACTCAACCCCGACGACATAGTGAAAGACGCTCCCGAAGTTCAAGTTCATAGTGAAGAAGAACTACATGATGTAGATGAAATTGAGATAGAGGATATAACAGACCAATGCGATCCAGAGTACACTGACACTGAAGGTCATGTCATTCCAAATCTGGATGACAATCTGGTCAGCGAGACGTTTGATACTCTGGATAAGATGGAAGAAGAGTCCGACAAACAAGAAGATACAGCCAGAGCCACTGAGGAGGAAGTCAAAGTGAGAAAGGCTGAATAGGCTGCTTGTTTTGCGCATCTTCGTGCCCAACGAAGTGCTCCAATGTCTGATGCCTACACCAAGCTCTACAGAGTAAAGAAACATCAAAAGGTGTCTGGAAAAATTATATCGTGGGCGTATTTTGATGACCTTAACGTTTATGCAGTTAAAAGAGAGAAAGGTATCGAGTATTTTAGATTCCCACACGATCTAAAAACTCTACCTGGGTTTGAGCTCAACCAACTGGCAAAGCTAAAGCTTCTTTATGCTGATCCCAGAAAGATGTCAGGTTGGTTCGAAGCTGCGTTAAAGAAAGAGTACCACACCCAGTGGGTGAACTTCAGGCCTCAGCAACCTACGAGGTACATTCGAAGGTCTGAAGTTGATCCACGAACCGGGAAGCCAAAGTTTGTGTTGAAGTGGCGTCCTCCGCGCACCATGTCGAAGATCCCTCTAAGGGAAATGCCTCAGGACATCACTTCGCATTTCAAATGGTGGTACTACGATTGGCGAACAGCTGAAGCAGTCATAGTGTTGAACAAAGATGGACAGATGGATGTCATCCGGGTATTTGACCCGATGTGGCTTACGAACTTGTCGGCTAATGATGTTGATACACTATACAAGTGGCCACTGTTCTATGACTCGCAGGATATCGTACAAGCTCTCCAGTATCTGCATGTCATACGCCTCTGCTTTGTATTTGAAATACATGCAGGCGTAACCAGAGAGGAGAAATTCAAGAAGTACGAAGAGGTAATGCGTAAAGCAAGACAATAGAGGAATCTAGGTCCAAGGGGAGTTTGTTGATACATGTGTACCTAGATTCTGAGCTGAATGTAATATCTTTGTAATGTCTTGATTATATGTAATTGAATGTTGATTAAAGAAATACATTTAGTTGTTTATATTATAATGTTTATATATTTCATTAATGGGTTGTGTAATGACTAATTATGTATAGGTTTGTGGTTGTTTGAATTGGTATGCATAATGTTGTAATGATTAACACATTCAAACTTAACATGATGAAGTTATCATGCGAATGGGCCATGCCAATGGACCATACGCATGAATAATTTCATGCGAATGGCTCAGTCATACGACTGAACCATGAGACTGGATCAGTCGGAAGACTGAAGCATGAGATTGAACCAGTCGTACGATTGAAGGCTCAGTCGTGCGTATGGATCAACCGCATAGCTCAATCGCACGACTGAACCATGCAAATGGTTCAGTCGCCCGAATGAGAAACCCTTACCTATAAATACCACCTAGTTCGTGGAAAAACAAAACACTTCGAATATTCATAACCCTAGTCGACCCAGAGCGCCCTGTTCATCTATTCCAACTTCACAGAACGTCCTAGATCATTCCTAATCCATTCTTAACGTTTTCTAATCGTTAGGATTGATCTTGATTTCGTTCTCCCTGATTGGATCGCCAATCAAATAGGATTCCGCACTATTTGATCTGGTATAACTTAGAATCAGTTAGTACTCCGTACGTACACGGTCCTAACAAGGTAGTAGGAAGGGTGGTGGTGATAGGAATTGGAATGGAAAGAGGTTTGGTCGGGGTAATGCCTCGACGAGCAACAAGAAGGCATGGGTGGATGACCGCCGTGTTGCCACATCGGGTACGGGACTGAGAAGGTGTGGTAAATGTGGAAAGGAGCATAGCGGGGAGTGTAGACTGGGGTTGAACATTTGTTTCAAGTGTGGGAAGCCTGGTCGTATGGCTAGAGATTGTAGGGACATGAGGTGCTTCAACTGTAGGGAAAGTGGTCATATGAGTAGAAACTGTAAGAAGCCAAGGGCTGAGGGTTCCGGCGTGAAGAAGACGGGGAATGAAGGACCGAGGGCAAGCGCCAGGGCATTCACGATGACATAGGAGGAGGCTAGGACGGACCCTGATGTTATGTCTGGTACGTTTCTGGTGAACCAAACTTTAGCCTCTGTATTATTTGATTCGGTGCCAGTAGGAGTTTTATTTCTGCTGCTTTCTGTGCCAAACTGCCTGTTAGTAGTAGACGTGTTGACGTACCGTTTGATGTAGAAACTACGATAGGTAAGTCTACCAGGATTTTCGAGGTGATAGAGGGTTGTGATGTGGAATTAGAGGGCCACAAATTTCTAGTTAGACCATTTGCGATGACCTTAGGTGGTTTTGATTTAGTGCTTGGGATGGATTGGTTGGCGGACTTCGAGGCGAATATAGTGTGTCGGAAGAAGATGATCCGTTTGATAGCGCCTGATGGGAGTTCGGTAACTGTTTATGGGGATCGGGTCACGATGATCCCGAAGGTGATCTCAATGGCGGTGGCGGGAAAGTGTATGAGGCGTGGATGTAGCACCTACTTATGTTATGTAAAGGATGTAGAAACGCCAACACCACAACTATCCGATGTTCCGGTTGTGTGTGACTTTCCATACGTGTTTCCCGAAGACTTATCGGGAGTGCCACCTGACCGAGAGATTGAGTTTCAGATTGATCTGATACCAGGCGCCCAACCTGTTGCCAAAGCACCGTATCGATTGGCTCCGACGGAAATGAAAGAGTTGATGGAGCAGTTGCAAGAGCTGCTAGATAAGGGGTTCATTAGACCGAGTATCTCACCTTGAGGTGCTCCGGTCCTGTTTGTAAAGAAGAAAGACGGTAGTATGAGGATGTGTATCGACTACCGTGAGCTGAACAAGTTAACGGTGAAGAACTGATACCCCTTGCCGAGAAACGATGATTTGTTTGATCAACTCCAAGGTGCCAGTTGGTTTTCAAGAATAGATCTTCGATAGGGCTACCATCAACTAAAGGTGAAAGAGCAGGATATCCCTAAGATAGCTTTTCGCACGCGCTACGGTCACTAAGAGTTTGTTGTCATGTCTTTTGGTTTGACCAATACGCCAGCTGCTTTTATGGATCTGATGAACCGAGTGTGTCGGCTGATGCTGGATAAATCAGTGATTGTGTTTATTGATGATATCCTGATTTATTCAAAGAGCGAGATGGAGCATGCCAGTCACATTTGAGAGGTGTTGGAGACGTTGAGAAGGGAGAAGTTGTATTCCAAATTCTCCAAGTGCGCGTTCTGGTTGCGTGAAGTTTAGTTCTTGGGTCACGTGGTGAATCCGGAGGGAATTATGGTTGATCCGGCAAAGGTGGAAGCGGTGATGCAATGGAAGTCTCCAAAGACGCCATCTGAGATTCGCAGTTTCTTGGGTTTGGCGAGCTACTACAGAAGATTCATCCAAGACTTTTCCAAGATCGCTTCTCCACTAATCAAGTTGACCCGGAAGGATGTAAAGTTTGTATGGGGTCAAGCTCAAGAGAAAGCGTTCGAAGAATTGAAGACGAGGTTGACCCAGGCTCCTGTTCTGTCCTTACCCGATGGGAGTGAAGATTTGGTGGTTTATTCTGAGGCTTCCTACACGGGATTAGGATGTGTGTTGATGTAGAGGGGAAAAGTTATAGCCTATGCATCCCGGCAGTTGAAAGTTCATGAGGTTAACTATCCTACTCATGACTTGGAGCTAGCAGTTGTGGTCTTTGCATTAAAGATTTGGAGGTACTATCTCTGAGGGACGAAGTGCACCATCTTCACCGACCACAAGAGCTTGAAGTACTTCTTCGAGTAGAAGGATTTGAATATGAGGCAGAGGTGATGGTTGGAGCTTATAAAGGATTATGATTGTGAGATCCATTACCATCCCGGGCAAAGCTAATGTGGTGGCTGATGCCCTTAGCGGAAAAGAGAGGCCCGAGCCGATTCGGTTGAAGGCGTACCAGCTGATTATGACCTCGGATGTGATGAAGCAAGTCAAAGAGTTTCAAGATGAGGCACTGAAGGAAGATCATCTTAACTCCGAAAGAATGAGAGGTCTGGTCGCGGAGTTGGGCGAAAACACATTTGGTGTTAGAACCCGGTTTGGACGTATGTGGATTCCTCGTCTTGGGGATCTACGCGTGAAGATTATGGACGAAGCTCACAAGACTCGATATTCTATTCATCCCGGTGCTACAAAGATGTATCAAAACATGAAGAAAGATTATTTGTGGCTGGGTATGAAGCGTGACGTGGTGGGGTATGTGAGTAAATGCCTTACTTGTTTGCAAGAGAAGGCCGAGCACCAGAAGCCGTATGGAAAGATTCAACCCTTGGATATACCGGAATGGAAGTGGGAGCACATCACCATGGATTTT
Source organism: Flaveria linearis (assembly GCA_024085815.1). Classification (NCBI taxonomy): domain Eukaryota; kingdom Viridiplantae; phylum Streptophyta; class Magnoliopsida; order Asterales; family Asteraceae; genus Flaveria; species Flaveria linearis. The sequence goes on along the minus strand of CM044009.1, from coordinate 40,365,100 downwards.
ATTACAAAGCTGCCGCGTACCCCGAAGGGGTATGATGCTATATGGGTGGTTGTTGACCGCTTGGCGAAGAGTGCTCACTTCCTACCGATGCGCGAGACATATTCATCCGAGAGGTTGGCCGATCTTTTCATCAAGGAGGTTGTGACTCGTCATGATGTACCGGTGTCAATTGTGTCTGATCGCGACACCCGGTTTACATCCAAATTCTGGAAGAAATTCCACGATGCGATGGGGATGAGGTTACATATTAGCACGGCTTATCATCCCCAAACTGATGGTCAGTCGGAAAGGACCATTCAGACATTAGAGGACATGCTTCGGGCGTGTGTGATTGATTTTGGGGGAAGTTGGGATGACCAATTGTCGTTAGCTGAATTCTCATACAATAACAGCTATCATGCCAGCATTGGTATGCCACCTTATGAGATGCTATACGGTAGGAGATGCAGGACACCCGCTTCTTGGGGTGATATTGGTCAGAAGGAATTGGGGAGCGTCGAAGTGATCGAGGCTACGACTGAAAAGCTTGAAAAGATCAAGGCCTACATGAAGGCAGCCAAAGACAGACAGAAGTCGTATGCTGATAAACGACGCAGACCGATTGAGTTCTAGGTGGGTGACCGGGTTATGTTGAAGGTCTCACCTTAGAAGGGTATCATTCGGTTCAGAAAGCGGGGCAAGTTGAGCCCGAGGTATATAGGCCCTTTTTGAATCATTGCTCGAGTAGGAGAGGTGGCCTATAGGTTGGAGTTACCAGATGAGTTAAGTGGAATTCACCCGACCTTCCACGTATCTCATCTGAGAAAGTTTTTGGCAGATGAAGATATGATTGTTCCACTGGAGGATATCGAAGTAGATGAACGGCTCAATTACATGGAGCAACCAGTGGCAATCATTGATAGAAAAGAGAAGAGGTTGAGAAATAAAGTGGTTCCTCTTATGCATGTACAGTGGAGGCACAGGAAGGGATCCGAGTCCACGTGGGAGACAGAAGGGGAAATGAGACAGCATTACCCACGATTGTTCGAGGAACGATAGGTTTCGGGGACGAAACCTAAATAAGGGGTGGACTTGTAACGCCCGGTTGTTTATTTTAAAGCTGACGAAAAAAGGAAAAAGAAATAAAGTCCGAAGTCGGGAGACCAAACCCGCCAACGAGCAAAAGAAGGGCAAATGGGGGCATGTTAAGGGAGGGGGTAGCCATCTCCCCTCCCCACACTTGCAAATCAGCCAAAAAGAAAGGGAGGAGAGAAAGAAGAGAGGAAGAAGAGAAAAAGGAGACAAAAGTGGTGGTTCGGACTCGAAACTCGTCGAGTAACTAGTCCAAACGAAGCCCTTCATCTTCTTCTAGTTTGTTTGAGTTCTAGGATCTCTCATTTACTTGTTTTCAATCGATTTTGGGGCTGGAACACATATAAACCCGTTTTTGAAATGTGTGTGTTTGAACCATTTGGGTTTGATTGTGTATAGTGTGTTTAGAGCGCGATTTTTGACTTGTATGTGCTTGTATGATGTCATAGTATGATTCCCTAAGGTTTAGGAGGGTTGATTTGGGCTTAGAATGAGTTTGGAAAGGTTTGAAGGTTGAAAGTCACGGCTGCAGTTTGGGATGAACTGCAATCGCTGCCCAGTTAGGGCTAGGCAACTGGAGGGCAATCGCACGACTGAGGGACGACTGAGGTTCAATCGCACGACTGAGGGACGACTGAGGTTCAATCGCACGACTGAGGGCCGACTGAGGTTCAGTCGCATGACTGGGGATCCAGTCACACGACAGGTCATACGACTGAGAGCCCAGTCGCATAGGTGCTCAGTCGCACAGGTGTCCACTCGCACGACAGAGAGCTCAGTCGCATAGGTCCATTCGCATGGCTGTTCAATCGCACAACTAAGGGTTCAGTCGCATTTGAGCCCATTCATGTAGTGTTCATTCGCACGATAGAAAGTCCATTCGCATGATTGGGTGTTCATCTGCATGGATGCTCATCCGCATTGGTCCAATCACATAGTGTTCAGTCGCATGGAGGCCATGCGACTGAAGAGTGCCCAATTGCCCAAGTAGGGCTGTTGTGTACGAGGAGAGATATAGTTCAATTACTGGCCTTTGGGAAAAGAGCAAAGGTAAGTAATGATGTGATAGCTCCCGTAGGTACTTGTGTGATAACTGTCGAGGCCTAGAAGTTACGTTGGGCACGATGACGATCGTATTGCACGTATATGCATGATGTAGGTATGTTAAGTATGATGTAGCCCTATATAATGCTGATGACTGATGACTGGTAAATGTCGATGTTCCTTGTGTCGATGTATGTTTATCTTTTCCGTGACTTTACGTGCTATGTTAATGAATGAAATGAAAGTATTAAGAAACATAAAGTGAAAGATAATGAAAGAGGAACATGATGAATGAATGCATGCATTAACGAACGAATGAATGAAAGTAAGAAAAGGCTTGCAAGCAAATGTATGGAGGTGCACACCCAATGAAGGTGTTAGCTCAACGGTGTGCGGGTTAGCTACCCCGAAGGATGCACACTGGGGTTCAATCTTTATGATTGACCATATGTATGGGATCCTTGCCGCTTACCTTAGGTGACTGGATCAGCTTTGTGCAAAATGTTTGTGATTTAATTACCACAGGTCCAGCACCAGCACTCGTGCATAATGTTCGGGGTATAGCGCATGGCATTGATCCAGAATGAAAGAGGAAAGATAAGTGGTGCATGTACTTCCCCTAGGTGACCGGATCAGCTTCGTGCACAATGTTCGTGATTAATTACCACAGGTCCAGCACCAGCAATAGTGCACAATGTTCGGGGTATTGTACACGTCACTGAAAGTAATGAACGTACGAATGAAAATAATGAACATACGACTGAATGTAATGAACGTATGAATGAACGTAACGCAAGTACGGACGAATGTAATGAATGTATGAATGTAAGTAAGACACGTACGTACAAAAGAAAGAGTTATGAAAGAATGTGAATGTTAACGATGAACGGTACATGAACGAAAGCTAATGAATGAATGATGAAGGTTATAATAATATTATCTATGTGTACGTATGTTGTGTGATCGCATGTATGTAAGAACGATTTTAACGAAAGAAAGTATGTTTTATTACAAAACTAGAATTCACTCAGCAACGCTGACTTTTTATGTATTTCGAGTTGACAGGTAGTGTTGCTGAGGATGGCACGAGGCGACTACTCAGCTCTTTTGGGATGGCATTCTTTTGTATAATGCTTTTGTGATGTAATACAACAATATGTATTTTGTAATTGATGAACGTTGTATTAACTGGCAAAAGCATTTATAGAATTTGAAAGTTTTATTTAAAGTTTACGCTGCATGATCTTTGTAAGGATTATAAAATGATGTGTTTTAAGTGCGATGATGACCAGCTGTGAGGAGTCCCGGGAACGGGGCCTTACAGGAAATGAAGAAACAGTGAGAGCCTATAAAGTCAAATGCCTACACCAAGCTTTACAAGGTAAAGAAGTATCAGAAGGTGTCTGGCAAGATCATAAGCTGGGCATATTTTGAGGACCTCAAGGTATATGTTGTCAAGAGAGAGAAGGGCATAGAGTATTTCAGATTCCCACACGATCTGAAAACTCTCCCTGGATTTGAGCTTAACCGTCTTGCCAACTTGAACCTCCTTTATGCTGTTCCCGGAAAGATATCGGGATGGTTCAAGAAGGAAATGAAAAAGGAATACCATACGAGGTGGGTCAACTTTAAACCTCAACAGCCCAAGAGGTTCATTCATAAGACAGAGGTTGACCCTACCTCAGGAAGACCAAAGGTAGTCTTGAAATGGCACCCTCCGCATATAATGTCTCGTATTCCATTGAGGGAGATGCCACAAGACTTTACACCCCATTTCAAATGGTGGTACTATGACTGGCGCACAGGAGAAGCCGTCATTGTTTTGGATAGGGAGGGAACTATGGATACAATAAGGGTATTTGACCCAATATGGCTCACAAACTTCTCTGCAGCTAATGTTTACACATTGTACAAGTGGCCACTATTTTTTGACACGTAGGATATCGTGCAAGCACTTCAGTTTCAACATGTTATACGTCTATGCTTCGCACTTGATATTCATGTTGGGGTTTCAAGAGAAGAACGAGTTAAGAGATATGAAGAGTTTACCAAGGAAGTCAAAGAATAGATAGAACTAGGTCCAAGGGGGAGTTTGTTGGTACACATGTCCCTAGTTCTAGTTCTAGTGAGCTTAAATGTAATTGACTTTCATTTTGTAACGCTGATGTAATGTTTGATATATGTAATGAAAACTCTTCGTTGAATGTTTATTGGTTATTGATTGTTATATATATTCATATGATTGATTATTATACGCTTATGTGAACATGTTAGATAGGTTTACAGTTGTTAGACATAGTTCTGTATTGTTAAAGGTTCAGGAATATGTTTAACTAAGTCTCATGATTCAGTCGCACGATTGAACCATGTGAATGGGCCAGTCGCACGACTGAACCAGGTGATTGAGCCAAACGCACGATTGAGTCATAAGACTGACTCAGTCGTATGAATGAATCAATCGTACGACTCAGTCGCACGACTGAGCCATGCGCATGGCTCAGTCGTATGAATGAAAACTGTAACCTATAAATACCACTTAAATCGTGGAAAAACGAAACACTTCGAGAATTCTTAACCCTAGCCGTCCCAGTTCGTCCAGAGAGTGCCTTCCAACTTCATAGAACGTTTCTGATCACTTCTAATCAATTCTTAACGTATTCTAATCGTTAGTTTTGATCGGATTAACGTTCTCCCTGATTGGATCGCCAATCAAATAGGATTCCGTACTATTTGATCTGGTTTCATGTTAAATCAGTTAGTACTCCGTACGTACACGGTCCTAACACAAATGATGTAAAATATATTACACAATAAACTGATATTTGACACAGTAAATGTATAATACACAATGAGCTGACGTATTTGACACAATGACCAAAATATTTTTTTTTAAATAATAGAATGACACATGTCAAGCTCACGTTCATTCTTAGGCTTTTTAGATTAAACATACGTTTTAGTATAACCCTACCCTAATTATATATTATAAACTGAATCAATATTGACACGACTAAATTAGAAATCCACAAACAATATCTAGTTTTATTTTTTTAAAGGAAAATATAGATCGTACAATTACTAAAGAGCAATGGGTTGGGTATGAAACAGATTTAAGTAATTCTAGTCCCATATATGAATATCAAATAGTGTCTCATAACTATCAAACACTCATCAGTCAATTGCCTATATTCGTTTAGAGTTTTATTATGATAAAAATGTACCTGTTGGAAAGCATGTTACTCGAAATCTGATCATAGACTTACCTAACAAAAAATTTGAAATATCATATACTTAACTACACTTCTAACAAGTTTCTAATAACTTTAGTATACTCCGAGTGTTTCAAGTGCCACCTAACAAGCATGTTTGATTTTGGCGCAGGAAATTGAGGTCGGAGAATCAACATGATACCACTTAAATATCCGTACAACTCACTCCGAGTGTTTCAAGTTTCAAGCTTCTTAATAGGGGACAATTTCATATGTATAATCTTATAAACTTTTAAAATATCATATATATATATATATATATATATAGGGGGAGGTTCCACCAAAATATATATATATATATATATATATATATATATATATATATATATATATATATATATATATATATATATATATATATATATATATATATATATATATATATATATATATAGGGGGAGGTTCCACTAAAAAATATATTTTGCCTAAGAATGTTAAGAAGAAATGAGGTGGTGACATGTGGCAAAACTAGAAAATAGGATTAAAGGGTATTTTGGTCTATCAATCATTTAATCTAATTCTCTTTCTTCTTTTAAAAATGTAGCACATTTCTTTTGCACACTTTTTTCACCCACAAATCCTATGAAAAATTAACCTCAAAATACAACCCAAGCCTAAATATCACTCGTTGTCTTAAACTTCATAATTACATACAACAATTAATCGGTGATTAGAGATGTTAACTTGAGCGGAGGGTATTAATTGGTAGTGCTTTAAGACAATGATTTAGTAGTCAATGATAGTGGTAATTGGAGATAATAAATAGTGACGGAGGATGATGTGACATCCGGTAATTTTCCGTTAACAAACTCCGTTAGTTCTGTTAAGTCTTGCATACACGTGTCGTGAACACACACTAGTTGTCGTTGAACGTTGGTGACCTAATAACATTTAATATTGTTAAATTAATAATAATTTAACTGGTTATGTGATTATGGTATTATGCTTATGTTTTTGGTGTGTTTTAAATACTAATTAGGAAATTAATCGCGTAAAGTGGAAACGTGCGTATAAATTCGTATGTCTTGTGTTTTTATAAAAATAAAATATATAATGGTTACCATTAGTTTATATGTTCATATTATTAAGATAAAAACACTTTACAAGGAGTTTAAAAGCTTAAGTTTTATAAAATACAAAACACAAGGGCTTAAAGGGTAAATTGGGATATTTAATTAAAACAAAACACAAAACCCAACCCTAACCCCCCAAGCGGCCGCGACCTGCATTTCCTCTCCCTCTCTTTGCGATTTCAGCCAATAACAAGCATTAGGAGGCTGGTTTTGATCGATTACAAGCAATATAATACGTTAGAAACATCAATTACAAGCCATTTCAAGTTTAAAGGTTAGATTTTTATGGGTTTTTCATGTATTTTGATATAACCGAAACCCTAGCTGCGAATTAGGGGTTCATGGTGCTGAATTTTGATCAATTGGTGATGTTAATATGTTAGTTAGGTTGTAGACATGTTGTTTAACGTTGATTATGCAAGAATGATACGTTTTTGTTGAATTGTTCATGAACTTGATTCTAGATGAACCCTAATTTCAATTTTATGTTGATTATATGAGATTGATGGTTGTTTGATGGTTGTATGATGTTAATTAGATGATATGGATGCTAGAATACATGAATCTTGAAAGAAATTGATTAGTTGAAGGCTTTGTTCATAGGTTACTAATAATAGTAACTTTATTTTGCATGTAATGTTGAATTGTTAATGTATTGATGTTATAGATGTATTTATGATGATAATTGGATGTTAGATTGTTGCTATGAACATTGGTAATTCAAGATTACATGCTAGAATCCATACATTACTAAAGATAGTAACTTTTTAGATATGAATTGATGAATTATGTTAGTTTGATGTTGTTGATCATGCTTAGGGGTTATTATGAACTTGAAATAGTATATTATTGATGAATTATGTATACATTGGGTGTTTAGTAGATTTTGGGATGTACTTTCCCAAAAGGGAACTTTATTTTTGATGAACTTTGGATATGATGATTTGGACATGTTCTTGATGCTAGGATCATGCTAGAGTGTTTATTGATGTTGTCTAATGTGATAGAATGTGTTGATGGAGTTGTATGGATGCTTGGTAAATTATGTATGATTTATGTGCTTTGATGATCACGTATGATGCTAAATGTGGATTAGCAACTAGGACATCATGTTTAGGACTGGAAATTGATTATCTTGGTGTATGTTGGATGTAATGAACATGACGAATGTGTTGTTGGATAGTGTGAATGATTAATTGGTAAATTATCTGTTTTGGCCTGTTTATGATAAATTCATAGTTATGGGTCATATGGTTAGGATATGCATGATTTGATCTTGGATGATGTATGATTATGTTTGTTTAAATGGTTTACAACACATAATGTCACCAACGGGTCAAACGGGTCAACTAGGTCACATGTATGTTGCTTTATAAAACCATGAGTTCTTTGGTTGTAGAGCACTTAGAGTTTCCTTGGGATTTGTGTATACATGTACTTATGTACTTGTGTGTTCTAGGTAACCTTTGAAGGTTGTCTTTCCACTTGTTCTTGTCAAGTTAAGCCTTAGATATCTATCACGCGTATCAGGTGAGTTCATGCCCCACTCTTTATTTAAATCTCTTTTGGGGGAGATAGCATATTGGTAATCTCGCAAACGCTTTATTTATTTAAGTCGTGTATAATATTAATATAGTGCTGTTTACCATGGAAAAGTCCTCACACTTTCGAATTGTTAATATTGAATAGCGGGGAAACTTGGGTAGTACTACTGGGTCTGACGAGCCCCACCTGTGTGACACGAGGTCAACCGGGTGCAATTTGTCCTATGAACATTTGTCACGACATGGTAAGTCGTGGCAGGAGGCAAAAACTATCACAGTCAGCTTCAATTACGAAATCACTATGAATTAATATTTATTGTTAATAGACTAGCTATCTGTTACAATACACTGCTTATATATATATATATATATATATATATATATATATATATATATATATATATATATATATATATATATATATATATATATCACAACTGCTAAACTGTTTATGTTTAAACGCAAACTCTTGAACTCACCAACTATTGTGTTGACATTTTAGCATGCTATTCTCAGGTCGATAACTCAGCTTGCCAATAGGAGCACCGCATGGATCGAGCATGCATTCTAAGACTTAAACTATAAACACATTTGCTTGTCTTTCCATTCTGGTTTTTTTTCAACAGTTGGTTGGGGCATGTTTTGCCATTTATGCATTTCAGTATTTCAGGTTGTTTAAATTTACAAAACGCTTCCGCATGGTTTTAAAGTTTGAACACTGGTTTGGTTTATATTAAATATGGCATATAGAGTCGTTCCGTGTAACTATTGACTGAGATCCTGGTTTGTTCACACGCCTCGTGGTAAAACTCCGCACGTGGATTTTGAGTGTGTGACAGATGATAACAATGATCAATTATACTCAAATGTCATTCGTTCTATCACACTTAGCTGTCACGTTGATTGTTCAAGCACAAAACAATATATAGATTGTTGTTCTAACGCCAAACAACACGAAACGTGTTATATTAACGCAAATAGGGAGCATTAAAATAGCAAAAAAAGTCTTATTTCTATTTTGTTTGATATTTTGATATAATACACCACAGAAACAACACATGAGATCTTGAAACAACATAGAAAATGTTACGTAAAACCACACAAAATTGTGCTATTTGACAAAACAACACAAAACTATGCTGTTTGATGCAAAACAACATAAAACTGTGATGTTTTGATAAAATACAGCACAATTTTGTGTTGTTTTGATGAAATACAACATAATTTTATGCTGTTTTATGAAATATTGCACAATTTTGTGCTGCTTTATGAAATCCAGCACAATTTTGTGCTATTTTATGAAATATAAAATCCAGCATAGTTTTATGCTGTTTTATGAAATCCAGCACAGTTTTGTGCTGTTTTATGAAATCCAGCACAGTTTTATGCTGTTTTATGAAATCCAGCACAGTTTTGTACTGTTTTATGAAATCCAGCACAGTTTTGTGCTGTTTTATGAAATACAGCACAGTTTTATGCTGTTTTATGAAATACAGCACAGTTTTGTGTTGTTTTATAAAATACAGCATAAAAACATTAAAATGCAGCATAATTTCACCTAATTTGTTTTTTTTATAAAAAAAATATAGCAATACTATACTCAATTTAAAGAGAAAAAATGTTTGATTTTATGGTGTAATTTTTTTTAAAAATAATCTAGCATGAAAAAGTTATAAACTTTTAAAAAAATTGAGGGAAACTCAAAAAAGTCAACAAAAGTTGTTACATACCCAAAATACTCTTACATTGTTTTATTTACAACTTTATCATCTTAGACATTGATTAAGAAATGGAAGACTAAGATCATTTCTTACATTTCTTAGGTAAAATATATTTTTTAGTAAAACCTCCATATATATATATATATATATATATACATATATATACATATATATACATATATATATACATATATATATACATATATATATATATATATATATACATATATATATATAGGGGAGGGTTTCAATAGAAACCATGTTATAATTAAAAACTAAGAAAATCATCTTTTCACCTTTGATTATTTTGATCTATGGTTGAGATTAATTAGTGGTATTTTTGTAATTTAATTAAAGATTGTGAGTATTTAATAAGACATTAAGGGCATAATTGGAAGAACATAAAATAACTAATTTGGTAACCACCACATATAATTAAATTGTTCCTAATTCCACTCAAATATATTCTCTTTCCTATCACCTCTCTCATCTCTTCTATTTTTAAAAAAGTTAGTAAATCAAATATATTTTTATTTTTGCTATTAAAATGAATGATTAGTTTGATTTTTTTTCAGTTGACGTATGTTTGTATATGTTCATATACGTATATGTAAGTAAGTCTCATTTACGTATGTTTATATGTACAATACAATAAGTACATAATTTTACATATGTAACAGCAGTGTTACGTATATGTAACTGCGATGTTACCTATATGTAACAGCAGTGTTACATATATGTAACAATAGTGTTACGTATATGTAACAACAATGCTAAGTATTCGTTTGTTCAGTTTGTTCTTAATGACCTAGATACCATTTTTTCATCCTATTGATCTTCATCTTCATAGCTATTAAACTTACATATACGGTGTCACGAACGGGTACATATATGTATCTTATCTGGATATCTATTTACAAATATGTATATTTATTTGACTATAAGAAAATAGTAGACAAACTATAAATAATAAATTATTTTTATTTCTCTTCGTTTGCTCAAATTCTTCTTCATCATGTTAACGTTTTGATGCTTCGAATTCTGGTGATGCATCTTATGACTCATATATATAAAAAAAGGATGCCTTATTTAAAAAAATAAATCTCTAAAATCAACCACCCTCTTTCTCTATCCTCTCTCTCAAGATTATTTAATTCAAAATTCAGAAACCTCATTATAATATTGTATTACGTACATGTAATTGATGTCCAATTAGTTTGTAGATGTGGTTACGTTATGTAATTTTCTAAGTTGCATGTACATAAAATAAAAGAAATACATTACCTTAATACATATTTCGACATATGTAACAACAATAATACGTATGTGTAATAGTATTGTCACGTATATATAAAAACAATGTTACGTATATATGACATACGTGTTACGTATATGTACTTCTGTCATATATACGTAACTACAATGTTCTCTTTATGATCGAATACCCCTTTTCCTTTTAGTTAATCATCATGTTCATAGCTATTATAGTTAAGTATATATAGCTCACGAGATTGCATATTTGTAACCTTGGTACATATATGTATACTCTAGGAAATGAAGTTACCCTACACAAAACAAGTTCATTATCAGTCTAACAGTTATCATGCAGCTTATGCGTATATAGTATAAAAAAGATCCTAACATAACAAATTTATTAGCATTTTTATGATTATCTATTTAGTAGTAATTACACAAAAACATATACAAATACATACATACTTTTATATACACAATTCAAGACTATAAATAAGGTAATCTCCATATTATTTTCCATTCACCTAATCATCATTCTTTTTGATAAGACATCATCAATGCACGTTTCCGGTATTTTCATGGTAACTAGAAAAAAATATATAAATAAAACCAAGAGCAATTCGTATGAAAATCTCCAACTTACTTAGACTTGGTAAGATTTAACAAAAACAGTAAATCCCAAATTCAAAGTAAATCGATTTAATACCTGGAAGTTTTCGTGATGTTCTGTTTCTTTGTTAAACGCAGTACAAAAGAGAAATCCATATGAATGATTGAGATATTATGCCATTTTGATTAAGAAGGAGAACTCTAAGCAGATTATTTTATTAACAAAATTTAGTTATTTTGTATTAGAAAATAGTTTAATAATCAAACTATAAAGATAGAATAAAAGTCATATACATCTACGCATTTTTGAAAAAGTTTAAAAAGAAATAACGGATTGAATGAGACTGTAACACCCGGCCTCTCACACCAACAATATTGTCTGTTTCGCCCACAAGGAGCTCACGGATTTGCTTTTGGTTGCCCGGGTGAAAACTTCCCAGGGAGGTCACCCATCCCTGGATTGCTCCCACCTGAGCACGCTTAACTGTGGAGTTCTCCTCTCATCCACAGCCAATACGCCCAAAATGCGTTGTTGATGTTAAAGGCCAGACATTCCTTATGAACCAGGAATCTCTCCTATCCACGGCCGATGTGGGATATGTGTAGGGTGTCACAAGCACCCCCTGTTTGGACTCATCGTCCTCGATGAGCCCGAGAAGTCACCATCCTTGGTGAGGTATGTCCCACACCCCGAATGGCACAGGAGTGGCTCTGATACCATTCTGTAACACCCGGCCTCTCACGCCAACAATATTGTCTGCTTCGCCCACGAGGAGCTCACGGATTTGCTTTTGGTTGCCCGGGTGAAAACTTCCCAGGGAGGTCACCCATCCCTGGATTGTTCCCACCTGAGCACGCTTAACTGTGGAGTTCTCCTCTCGTCCACAGCCAATATGCCCAAAACGCGTTGTTGATGTTAAAGGCCAGACATTCCTTATGAACCAGGAATCTCTCCTGTCCACGGCCGATGTGGGATATGTGTAGGGTGTCACAGAGACAAATAAGGATTTCAAATATAGAAGATAATTACCATAAATACTTAAGTGTAACTTTACTAAAAAAACCCTTTACAACAAACTAAAACTAATTAATTTTAAAATTTTATGATTGGTTGATATTGGTTTTTATGGTTTTCAATTATAGAAGTGGTTTCCATTTGATCCCTCCCATATATATATATATATATATATATATATATATATATATATATATATATATATATATATATATATATATATATATATATATATATATATATATATATATATATATAGGGGAGGGATTAAATGAAAACTAAGATTGTAATTGAAAACCATGAAAACTATCATCCACCAATCAGATTTTTTCTAATATAATTTTAAATTAATTAGATAAAAGGGTAAAGTAGTAATTTCTTATTCAAAATATTTATTAGATATTTATTAACAATAACTAATCATTGATTTCTCTCAATAATTTTTTCAGTTTCTATATGGCTTTTTGTTTCAGATTAGTTTCAATTTTATGTAAGATTCGTATGAATCTTTGATTTGTTTACTGTAATCCTTCGAATTTGAGTAGGTTTTAAATCGGATTGTTCATTTTTTCTTTTTTTTAATCGAAAGTGAAGAATTCGATAGTTATGTCTTCTGATCGGGTGCATTCGAATTCAAACAAGAAAAGAGTTAATTCCATTGAGAATTCAATTATTGAACATAGTAATCGTTCGATTCAAGTTTTGACTTTTGATGAAACGTTGATTTGTCCTGATAAAAATAAGGATATTATGCATGTTGATACAGAAGATGAAGATGAAGGTATGTATTATATGATTCATACAGTTATTTACATATATGTACCCATGAGAATTCGTTATTTTTTAGAGTATTAATCTTTGGTTTTTCGATTCATTACATATATGTACATACAAGTATAATGGTTATATGTTTGTATTTATTATTCAATTGTTTGCACTGTGATTAATCTATTATTTATTGTGTTAATTTCAAATGTTCATTGTAAACATGTATTATCTGAATGATGTATGTTTGTTATTTGAAGTTCCATTTCTTTAATTTTTATGTTAGAAATATTAAATTTCTTAGAATGTCTTGTAATATAGACTTTAAATTACCAGTAATATTAAGTTTTATTAAAAATTTTGATAATTCGTATTATGCAAACATGTATATATTTGAACATATTATGGGTTGTTACTGTTAAGTATGTTCATTTTTAATGTTATCATAGGATAAATAAGTATATGTACCAATATGAGTGTGGTAAGTGTTGTATGATTTATGATGAAGCAGATAACATTGATGATATGCATTCAAACGACAACCGGCCTCCGGATAATTTTAATGACGCCATATATTTGACTGGAGTTGAAAATGATGTCGTATATTTAACATATTTTGTTATACTTGATGTTTGATGTGTATATATATTTTTATATAATTTTACGTTAGTAATGTACATATATGTATCAAACAAGTGTGTTTTAACAATAATGTGTTGTATGATGATGCAGATAACACCATTGATGTTGATTGCAATAAAAACCATCCACTTAAAAATCAGCTGTAACTAAATGTAAAAAATGTAATAATAAACGAGCATTTTTGACCTTATGAAAAGTGTGCATATATGTACCACTTGTAGTCTTACACAAATGATGATATGGAGTTACTACAAACAGTGGAACATATATGTACATATACATACATATATTTACATTTTCATTGGATCCACATATGATGTTGTGGAGTTTTTACAAACAGTTGTAGATATACGTAAAATAATAAGTCAAAACATATGAACTTGATGGCTTTTCAACATTGTTCATATACGTACCAAATATGCTGAAACACTTTTTATAATAAGTTTTGTAGGATACACATGTGGTTCTTATAAGTTTCACTCTATGTATGTTCGATTGCTTTTGATTAATTATTCATCATTTTTATTTTTTTACACGTCCAGGTTAGTCTTCATTCGTCAGACCATTCAGTCTCATGTTCTTGCATGTCATTCACATGTGTTGGATATCTATGCAGACATGTGTTCTGCGTATTCAGGCATCATAAGATTGAAAAAATTCCACAATAATATATACATGGATGATGGAGAAAAGATGCGCTACCAAAAAGGGTTTTTAGTATGGAATACAGATACTGTGCTAATCGGTCTGAAAATTCTGTAAAAATTCCACAACAATATATTTATCAATTGCTCATATTTATGAATGATGTTAATTTTGGGTCAAATATGAGTAAGCATAAAAGAAGATTATGATCATTGGCGAAGACGACGATGAAGAACACAGTTAATAGACATACACTAGTGTTACATATACGTAACACTTCTGTGACATATATGTACCACTACCGAAGTTAACTTTTACTTCTACGTCTTTTCTTTCTCTATTTTCTTGATAACATATATGTATCACAAAATGTAAGAATTATATGGATCGAAAAAGAAGATGAATATAATGAGGAACAAAGTGAAAATGCGAAGAAGATGACGATGACAAAGAACACAGTGTGGAAGATAAACACTACGATTACGTATACGTAATGGTTTTGTTGCATAGCTGAGTGTAACTTTTCTTTTACATGTATTCTTTATTGATTTCCTTGATTACACATACGTATCATGCAATATTGCAATGAATTGGATGTGAAAGAAGTATGCGGGGTAAAAAATGATGAATTGAGGAAGATAATGGTTAATCCAATGGATTTACTTTTATGAAAACATTTGGGGTACATATATGTAAGGACGACGCACAAAACAAACACTAAAACATAATGAACACGAAGAAAATAAAGATTTAAAGTTTTATCATAATCACATGTATGATCATTGTTGCTACATATACGTAACTCTTCTGTTACGTATATGTACCACTGTTACGTGTATCTATTTTACACATACGTATGACAATGTTACATATACGTAACACACAATGTTACGCCTACGTAACACAGTGTGATGCATGTATAACCAGTCATATTTTTTAGTTTAATTGTATTTTATTTTAGATAAATAATGATTATCTAATTTTTCAATCCAAAGTATAAAAATAATATATTTGATTATTTAAATATAAGAAAGAGGTGAGAGGTGAGAGAAATAGAGAAGATGTGAGTAAATTTAGGAAGTTAATTATTTTATGTTCTTCCTATTTTACCCTTAATGTCTATTTAAACACTCATAATCTTCCATTTAAGTACTAAAATACCATTAATTAATCTCAACCATAGATCAAAAAGATCAATGGTGAATAAATGGTTTTTTTAGTTTTCAATTATAACATGGTTTTCATTGAAACCCTCCCATATATATATATATATATATATATATATATATATATATATATATATATATATATATATATATATATATATATATATATATATATATATATATATATATATATATATATATATATATATATAGAGAGAGAGAGAGAGAGAGAGAGGGAGGTTCCCCTAAAAATTAATTTTTCCCTAAGTAGGCTAAGAAGTAATCCTAGCCTTCTAATTATCTAATTAAGGGCTAAGATCAAAGTGTAGAAAATAAGTAATCAAGGGTAATTTGGGTATTTTATTATATTACCCACAATTGTTGACTTTTTAAAATTTCTCCCTATTTTTTAAATGCTAATAACTTTTTCATACGATGTTATTTTTTTAAATAAATTACACCATAAAATCAAGCATCTTTTTCTCTTTAATTTGAGTATAGTATTACTTTAGTTTTTTTACAAAAAAAATCAAATTATGTGAAGTTGTGCTACATTTTTAACGTTTTTCTGCTGCATTTCATAAAACAGCACAAGGCTGTGCTGTGTTTCGTAAAACAGCACAAGGCTGTGCTGTGTTTCGTAAAACAGCACAAGGCTGTGCTGTGTTTCGTAAAACAGCACAAGGCTGTGCTGTGTTTCGTAAAACAGCACAAGGCTGTGCTGTGTTTCGTAAAACAGCACAAGGCTGTGCTGTGTTTCGTAAAACAGCACAAGGCTGTGCTGTGTTTCGTAAAACAGCACAAGGCTGTGCTGTGTTTCGTAAAACAGCACAAGGCTGTGCTGTGTTTCGTAAAACAGCACAAGGCTGTGCTGTGTTTCGTAAAACAGCACAAGGCTGTGCTGTGTTTCGTAAAACAGCACAAGGCTGTGCTGTGTTTCGTAAAACAGCACAAGGCTGTGCTGTGTTTCGTAAAACAGCACAAGGCTGTGCTGTGTTTCGTAAAACAGCACAAGGCTGTGCTGTGTTTCGTAAAACAGCACAAGGCTGTGCTGTGTTTCGTAAAACAGCACAAGGCTGTGCTGTGTTTCGTAAAACAGCACAAGGCTGTGCTGTGTTTCGTAAAACAGCACAAGGCTGTGCTGTGTTTCGTAAAACAGCACAAGGCTGTGCTGTGTTTCGTAAAACAGCACAAGGCTGTGCTGTGTTTCGTAAAACAGCACAAGGCTGTGCTGTGTTTCGTAAAACAGCACAAGGCTGTGCTGTGTTTCGTAAAACAGCACAAGGCTGTGCTGTGTTTCGTAAAACAGCACAAGGCTGTGCTGTGTTTCGTAAAACAGCACAAGGCTGTGCTGTGTTTCGTAAAACAGCACAAGGCTGTGCTGTGTTTCATAAAACAGCACAAGTCTGTGCTGTGTTTCATAAAACAGCACAAACCAGATGTTGATAAATCACACTCTGCATTCAAAGAAGATCTTGCGAGTAGCTAAATTAGTGAGAAAAAGGTAACTAAAAACCTAAATTCAATCAAACACAAACATATCGAATCATAAAAGCCTAAATTCAATCAACACGCATACCAGATGAAGCAAATGAGACTTTCGATCGGCATTGCGAGTAGCTGAGGCTCCGTTGAAGCTGAACTGATGACGCGTTGTTGGCGTAAACGGAGACAATCCTTCCGACGGTGGTGACGGCGGAGGCGGTGGTTGAGATGCGGTTGGATTTGAGCGCAACGGCGGCCGATCCGACGAAGGGTGCAGATGCAGCAGCCATGAGGGATCGAGATATTGAAGACGAAGGGAGAAGATAACGAAGAGGAGCAATGGTAGATGAGTTTGAGAAGAAGAAGAAGAATATTGAGTGGGTATTTGAAGAGTGGGTTATGGTGTTGGAAGCTCCGACGAATGGCGATATAACGAATTTGTGCTGCATTTTGATAAAATACAAAAGGGACTAATGAGTGTGTTTTAGGACCATAATGCCCCTTTAACCCTAATTTGAAGAGTGCCACATGTAATCCCCTTATTCCTTCTTAGGCAACTTAGGCAACTAATTATTCTTAGTTGAACCACTACATATATATATATATATATATATATATATATATATATATATAATTTGAATATCACCTATACCCTTAAAAACTTCCTAAATATCATGTATACATTTTTTAATATAATATATGCCCAAATCAAATTAAAAATATCATATATGCTCTTATAAAACTTTCCAAATATCATATGTGTCCAAACAAAACTCTTCAATATCATATACACTTAAACAAATTTAGAATATCATATATACATTTCTTTAGCTATAAAATATTACGTTTTTTCTTACTAATATTTTACGTTAAAAAGAATTTAGAATATGCCAGTCCTATCTAAAATTTTCTCAAAACTTTAAAGTTAATTTTTGCAATTTTTACACTTTTTTTCTCAAAAACTTATATATAAACAAGGTTGGGTTCCAGAGTTTATTTCGAAAATCTTAATTTCTTTCTTTTAAAATTAAAATGTAGTTTCAAGTAGCTGTATGAGATTTTTAATATTTTAGAATTCTTAAATTTCTCAAACAAAATTTTAACCGTGATAAATATGAAAATGTAGCAAAATTTCAAGGCTATAACCCTACCCTTAAACTATACTTGTTATCTTATATTTGTAAATAAAAATAGTTCTAACAATAAGAACTACTAGTTGAAAAATAAAAATAGTTATAACAAAGTCTTCCGAAACAAGTGATTGATTTTTTCTAAAGACAGAGAAAACATGCTGTTGGATCATGATAAGGCTGGTGCAACCAAAACTACTTCACATAGTCATTTTTGGTACTACATTCAAAGGCTTCCAAAGCTGAGCAAGAGATCTTCCGAAAGTCTGAAGAACAACAGCTGAAGATATCTACTGAAGGCAAAAGCTGAAGTCAACTGCTGAAGACAACAGCTGAAGCCAACAGCTGAAGATATCTACTGAAGGAAAAAGCTGAAGTCAACTGCTGAAGACAACTGCTGATGCCAACAGCTGAAGATATCTAATGAAGGCAAAAGCTGAAGTCAACTGCTGAAGACAACAGCTGAAGCCAACAGCTGAAGACTATCTTCCGAAGACAAAGTCTGATGAAAGAGCTGAAGACAAAGTTTGAAAGCTTCCGAAGACAAAGTCTGATGAAAGAGCTGAAGACAAAGTCTGAAAGCTTCCGAAGACAAAGTCTGATGAAAGAGCTAAAGACAAAGTCTGCTTCTGAAGACAAAGAAGACTCCAAGCCTCGGAAGAAGCAGTCTTCCAAAGAATAAGTGCCTTCGGAAGAAGTTATACTTCCGAAGCACTTTATCCTTCGGAAGACATTGCTATGTCCAGTAGATATAAGTATGGTCCCTGACAGTCCGCTGCAGACCTCTGATACAGCATGGCATCTTCCTAAAGAGCCATGTTGTTGACCATACTTTATTCTACTGTTCACCTTTTTATGATAGTACATGTTACCAACTTTAGTTGGTGACAAAAGGTAAGTCAGGGACATGTCCTGACTACCAACTCTCAGGCAAAATGTCTGAAAGACCTCACCTAGAGTCTTGTAGTATAGATGTAAGGTTAGAGGTGTCCAGCTGGTATCAAAGTATATCCGGCTGTAGGTAGTATTATATATATCTTCTCCTTGTAACTCATTAGACAAGCGATTTAAGTCCAAGAGTCTTGTAATCCTTTGAGTTGAGAAGCAATATATAAAAGTACCTTGAAAATTTACTTCCTGTGTTAATTTTCTTACTGCTTGTTACTTGTTATATTGTGATCAACTCTTCATAGACTACTTGCTGAGTGTTGTTCACAGTGAGTTAAGAGAAAAACCACCCATATTCGATCCTGCAATTGGTATCAGAGCTCCAGGCTCTTGATTGTGAGATCTTACCATCCAAATCAACCTATTTTTCACTCCTCACTACAAACCACTCACTTAAATGGCTGCTCTCTCCAAGGCTGATATGGAAACCGGTACCATGACCAAGTCCCCACTGATCACCCCTGAAGACTTTGACACATGGTGTATCAGAATGGAAGGCTTCATCAAGTGTCAAGATTCAAGGATGTGGGACTCCATTGTCAATGGTCCTTTCATACCAAGCACCACTTCTGCCACTGGTAATCGCATCATTCCAAAAGATGTTGATGATTACTCAGAAGAAGACAGGAAGAGAATAGAGCTGGATCAAAGGGCTATGACTTCTCTCCAAACTGCTCTCCCCAACTCCGTCTACAGACGCTTCAAGAAGTGCAAAACTGCTAAAGATTTATGGGAAGCATTGAAGCTGATGTATGAAGGATCCAAGGAAACCCAAGAGAACAAGAAGGATCTCTTGAAGCAGCAGTTTGAGAACTTTACTTTCAAGGCTGGTGAGACCTTGACTCAACAATACTTTATGTATGTTGAGCTAGTAGATACTCTGGAGGATATTGGAGTAGCTCTTGAGAATAGAGACATAGTTAGGGAGTTCATGTCTTCCCTTCCTAAACAATGGATACATTATTGTGTTGTAATCAAGAGAGCTTCGGACCTTAAGACTCTTACTATGACAGAGTTGTATGGTATCCTAAGTGTATTCTAGATGGAGATGAACATGCAGAACTCCTCTGGTCACTCTAATAACCAACTAAGTTCAGCCCTTCATGTGGTTGAAAGGGAAATCACAGAACCACAACATCAGTTGCTGTGTTACCCTGACAACTCACACAGCGGACCTTACATTACTCTACCTGAGACTCCAAAGTCTCAAAAGGTTCAACATAACTCCTCTCAGGATAGTTGTGCGTTTGTCTCTGCAAGTGGACACTCTGGTGATTTTCAATACTGCTTTGATGATCTTAAGTGCTTCAGTCCAGATGATGTGGAGTATATGGATATTGTCCAGCAGATGGCTCTTTTAACTTACAGAGCGAAGAAGTTCTTCAAGAGAACTAGAAGGCAATTCCCTCAAAACCCAGTCAACAGCAGGTTTGGGTTTGACAAAAGCAAAGCAAAGTGTTACAACTGCAACCAACTTGGTCACTTTGCTAGGGAATGCAAGGCTCCCAAGAACAACCCGAGAACCCCACGGGCCTCCACACATCCCACTGCTTCAAAGCATGAAGAGAAGTCAACTGAAACAGCTGCTGTGGCTCAAGAAGTTGACTGGAGCTTCATGGTACAGGATGTGACTCCTGCTCAAGCACTCATGGCCGGAACAGATGATGATTAGGTATATGAACATCTTTGTACTGCTGCCTGTATTGCTAAAGTTAAACTTTATAAGGATTACATTTCGGAAATCAGATCTGAGGTTGAGTCTTTAAATGTGCTAAAATCTGATTTTAAGAGAGCTGAATCTGACTATCAAAAGAAAATTGAGGAGTTAGAGAAAACTGTGTCTCTTTTAAAACATGAAAAGACTAATTATAAGACTCAAATTAAAGATCTGATATCCAAACTATCTGAGGTTCAAGCCCAGTTGGTCACAGCTGAGGCTCAGGCCAGGAAGCAAGCTATTGCTGAGCAAAGCTTCCAAACTATTCTTACATCAACCTCTCATTCCAAAATGTTTTATCAAAACAAAGAAGGGTTAGGAACCAATGAAATAGCTCCACCACACTCTTATGAGTCTATTAGACTACCTAGATGTGGTACTGAAGAGCAAGAGGTTCCAACTCCTGACCCTTCTCCATTGGAACTAAAGGATGAGGCAAAAATAGTGGCCACCACAGGGGAGAAATAGGAGGATACACTCATCTCCACCTGTGAAGACCAAATCCTAACCACCAAGGCAAGAAGAAGCAGAGCTAAAGCTGCTAGAAGGACTGCCAAGAAGGTTGCAGAGTCCAAGCTTAAGATCGACCCAAAGCAAAAGGGTGTCTTCATTTCTGCCGGATTTCAAGTGGTAGGTACTTCTGACTCAGGAAAGGAGTGTAATACCAGCACTCCTGTCCTACTGAAGGATCAGAAGTTGAAAGGGAAAGTCGCTGATGAAAAGAAGAAACCCAAGAAACAGCAACCTGCAAGTTCCCAGAAGACTAACATTGCCTGCATAATGTGTGGTCTGCACAACCACATGGCTAAAGATTGTTACTACAATCCAGCAAGCACACATTATGCAAATAATGTTAGAAAAGAAGGAGTCAGAGAAGGTTTCTCAGTTGGACCACTTCAAAAGGTCCAAATGATGAAAAAGGGAAAGTTGGTCTCGAAAGCCAAGTTGCTTTCGGAAGAAACTACTTCTTCCGAAGGGAAAATGGCTTCAGAAGCCAAACCTTCTAAGGTTCGGAAGAACAAGAAGGCTCCCTTGAAACCATCTCAGAAGAAGACTACTTCGGAAGAAAAGGTGGTCAAGGCTTCTTCCGAAAAGAAAGAAGCTTCGGAAGAAGGCCATGCTGCACAAGCTTCAACAAGCTCATCTTCAAAGATCAACCAAGGGATGGATTGGAAGATCAAGGAAGATGCTGCAGCCCAAACCTCTTCTTCAACAATGACCTCTATTGAACCCTAATGCATATCTTTTGGTTCAATTATGTCACTATCGTTGGAAGAGCCCAAGACCAGCAAGGCTTGGGCTTCCAAACAAAACTAACCATCTCATCTTATGTGCAGGGACGTCCATTTGACAAGAACAACAATGTCTGGATTGTAGATAGTGGATGCTCCAGGCACATGACAGGGAACAGATCTCTCCTTTAACAATTCCAGAACTTTGATTGAGGGCCTGTCCAATTTGGAGGTGAGGCCGGAGGATATATTTTTGGCAGAGGAAGTATATCCAATGGCAGAATAAACATTTACAAAGTTCACTTTGTCAAACAGCTTGAACACAATCTGTTAAGTGTTTCTCAATTCTGTGACCAGAAGCATCAGATGCTCTTCACAGAACATGAGTGCATTATCCTCAAACCAGGGATGACAATTCCTCTGGAATTGGTGCTTCTTAGATCTCCCAGGAAAGGGGATATGTACAAGTTGGATATGAACAATGCTTCTCCTATGGGTGAAGTATCATGCTTTCTTTCCAAAGCTGATAGTGATGAGTCAACACTATGGCATAAACGCATGTGTCATGTGAATTTTAAAACAATGAATAAATTGGCTAAAAATAACTTGGTACATGGTTTGCCTAAAAAGGAATTTTTCTACAAAGATAACTGTGTTGCATGCCTGAAAGGGAAACGACACAGATCATCTCATAAATCCAAATGCGTTAACTCTATCACTACTCCATTACACTTATTGCACATGGATCTCTTTGGACCCACAAGTATAATGAGCATTGGAAGGAAATCATACTGCCTTGTGATAGTTGATGATTTTACAAGATTTACATAGGTATTCTTTTTAAGAAGTAAAGATGAAACTGCTGAAACTTTAAAATCTTTTATTCTTAAAATAGAAAATCAAATTGATCACAAGGTTAAGATCATTAGAAGTGATCAAGGGACTGAGTTTAAGAACTTCGTTCTTGACTCATTCTGTGACTCAAAAGGGATTGCCAGACAATACAGTGCTCCCAGAACTCCTCAACAAAACGGTGTTGCTGAGAGGAGGAACAGGACACTTATTGAGGCTGCTCGGACCATGTTAGCTGATTCAAAGCTGCCTCTAACATTCTGGGCAGAGGCAGTCAGCACTGCATGCTGTGTGCAGAACAGGGTTCTTGTAGTTAAGCCCCATGGAAAAACCCCTTATGAGTTATGGAACAAGAGGCCATCGTTCATTGGCTTTCTAAGGTCCTTTGGCTGCAGGTGTAGCATACTTAACACAAAGGACAACTTAGCAAAGTTTGCTGAGAAGTCGGATGATGCTATCTTTATTGGATACTCTTCTAGCTCTAAAGCCTATAGAGTATACAATATCAAGAATCAACAATTTGAGGAATCATCCAATATAGTTGTTAATGAGCACACTCCTTGTGTTAGGGGGAATGGACCTGAATATATCTTTGATTTAGAATTGTTTCCAAACTATTCTAATCCATCTTGTGAGAATGTTTCAGCTGGAACAGGTGCTCAAGAGAATGCTGATGCTGATGCTGATGCAAGTCAACTGTTTGAGCTTCCCAGACCTCTTCCAAATTCTCTAAGAGCTGAAAGGCAACAAGCTTCAACCATTCACAGATCTGATAGTGTAACTATCTCCAGGAATAATGAAGCTTCAAGAAGTGAATCACTTGATCAACCTCAAAGTTCTTCAGGTGATCCATTACAACACCAGGTTGAGGGAAGTAGTATTCTGAAGGAACAGGCAACTGTTAATCCTACTCCACAACCAACCATTGATGATGTTTCTCAATCATTTAATCAGTCCTCATTGAATGACTTTGAAACAGCAGTTGGACAGAGTGATCCAGTTCCTGATCAGAATTTGTCTAACCTAGACTTATCTCTGCAACTAGAAGTGATTCCTCGTCTTAGGATTCACAACACTCATCTAACTGAGAACATCATAGGGAATGTCTCTGAGGGTGTGAGAACAAGAGGACAAACTCATCATGGGAATGTCTACTTGTATTCATGCTTCTTGTCTCAGATGGAACCAAAGAAGGTAGAAGATGCCTTAAAGGATAGTAGTTGGGTTGAATCGATGCAGGAGGAGCTGCTTTAATTCAGAAGACAAAAGGTCTGGAATCTATGCCCACTACCATCTGGTCAAGTACCCATAGGCACTAAATGGGTGTTCAAGAACAAGAAAGATGATAGAGGCTTGATTATCAAGAACAAGGCAAGACTAGTAGTTCAAGGATACACCCAGGAGGAAGGAATCGATTATACTGGTGTCTTTGCACCTGTTGCAAGACTTGAGGCAGTTAGGATCTTCCTTGCTTATGCTGCATCCAAGAACTTCACAGTCTACCAACTTGATGTCAAGTGTGCTTTTCTATATGGGGATATAGATAGGGAAATCTATGTATGTCAACCTCCAGGATTTGAAGACCCACAGCACCCCAACTACGTGTGCAAACTGGATAAAGCTCTATATGGGCTGCACCAAGCACCTAGGCTGTGGTATGAGACTTTGTCTCAGTTTCTCCTGAAGAATGGATACACTAGAGGTACCATCGACAAGACTCTTTTCATCAGAAAGAGTGGAGAAGACATTTTGCTTGTACAAGTCTACGTTGATGACATCATATTTGGTTCTTCAAATGACCAAATGTGCAAGGACTTTGAAAGCATAATGAAGCAGAAGTTTGAGATGAGTTCCATGGGAAAAATAGACTTTTTCCTTGGAATTCAGGTGAAACAGATGAAGGAAGGGTTCTTCATCAGTCAATCTAAGTATGTCTCAGACATCTTAGAAAGATTTGAAATGAAGGATTGTAAATCAGCCAAGACACCCATACCCAGAAACCATAATCTTTGCCCTGACCTTAAGGGGAGGATACTGATCAATATCAGTATAGAGCAATCACTGGTTCTCTGATGTATCTCACTGCTAGTAGACCAGATATCATGTTTGCCACATGCATTTGTGCAAGATATCAGGCTGCTCCAAAGGTGTCTCACCTAGCTGCTGCAAAGAGAATCCTCAGATACCTCAAAGGAGCACCTAAACTAGGTCTCTGGTATCCAAGAAATAGTGATTTCAATCTCTATGGATACTCTGACAGTGACTATGGTGGCTGCAACATTGACAAGAAATCAACATCAGGAGGATGTCAATTTCTTGGTGGAAGGATTATCTCATGGCAATGCAAGAAGCAATCCTGTGTCTCTACATCAACTGCTGAAGCTGAATACATTGCTGCTGCTAGCTGCTGTGCTCAACTGCTATGGATTCAAAATCAGATGTTAGACTATGGATTCAACTTCATGACTACTCCTATCCATATTGACAACAATAGTGCTATCTCCATTACTGAGAATCCGGTGAAGCACTCCAAGACAAAGCACATCGATATCAGGTATCATTTCATTAGAGATATTCATGAGAAATATCTGATCAAGTTAATCAAAGTTGACTCAAATGAACAATATGCTGATTTTTCCACAAAGGCATTTGATGAACAAAGATTTAAGTATCTCACATCAGCTATTGGGAGGATAAACATTGATTAACTACCTCTTTTGAAAAGGCTTTTTAAATATGTAATGTCTTGTGTCAATACAATTTAAGCCCTGTTACAAAAGATCTTTAAATTATTCTAAGTGTAAATTCCTTTCGAAGAGGAACTAACTCTCGGAAGATATTCTTGAATATCTTCCGAAGCCAAAATTCCTCAATGGAAATTGTCTTCTCGGAAGAGTTTTTGGTCTCGGAAGAAGCCATTGATTTTACATCAGATCTACTTCCGAAGCTTATAAAACTCTCCATTCGGAAAGATAACTTTACCTTCGGAAGCAATGCTTTGCTTCGGAAGAGAAAGTATCTTTAAATGACCTTTTTACCTTCGGAAGCAATGCCTTACTTCGGAAGAGAAATTGACTTCGGAAGACAATTACCTTCGGAAATGATTTACATTCGGAAGTAAAGGTTTTTATATGTAACGGATATCTTTTGGGCCCCACTCTGTAAAAAGTAAAGATTTTGTCCATGATGGTCAGATTATTTAAAATTATCTTTGCCGCCACTATCATTTCTCCGCCGTAAACCACCATACCACCCACAGTAACCCCAAACAGTTACCCTATTACCGCCACTACCATAATTCATCCCCTTTTAAATAATCTTGACTGATTAATTTCATCTTCTTTTACCAATTTATTGCCCTAACTACTCCCTTCACTGTCAAACCTGCAATTTCACCCAAATTTCAAGCTTACCTTTTCTTCAATGGCGCTAAACCCTCAGCACAACCAAGTCGCATTACTTGATTCATCAAGGGATGCCGACTTCACCGAAATCATCACCTTTCTTACCGAATCCACATACCTCACTACACTTACAGTTAACCCCACCGTATACTCCAACCATATGTCCGAATTCTGGAGCAACGGTCAAACTGCAGTTTTGAATGGGGTTCGAGTCCTGAGAACCCGCATTTGTGACCAAGAGTTGGTCATCACTGAACAGCTCATCAGGGAGCATCTTGAGCTCCATGATGATGGGGCTCCTACTGAGTTCCCCAAAGAAGACTTTGGAAGGCACCTATATCCTCATGGGATATGGAGGGGATGTAAGCAGGTCTACCATCTACAAGTTTAACTTCTCTTACCATTGGAAGTTCCTGCTGCACATTATCCTGCACTGCCTCTCCAACAAATCAGGGGGTTGGGATCAAATCCCATATGAACTAGGATGCCTAGTTCATGGGTTGGTGAGAGGTCTCCGATTCAACTACTCACGATTTGTGTTGACCAACCTTATCAGCAATCTGAGCAGGGATACATTCTTCATGTATCCCAGATTTATTCAACACATAATCAACTGTGAGCTGGAACCAAGCAAGCTTGTCTGCGCAGCTGCTCTTACCAGTCCACAAATAAGGCCTACCATCTTCAAAATACTAAAGAAGGTTTCCATCAACTTCACTGGAAGGTACACTCAATTACCTCCAGAGATGACTGAGCGCATAGCTCCTGGTGACATCCCTGTTATCCCCACAAGTGATGAACCCACACCAGCAACCTTCACCACAATGCCAAAATCTTCTTTACCCATCAAAGCTACATACCAGAGACGACCCAAACGAACCCTTGTTCAATCTACTCCGATTGAACAAGCTCCTTCATTTCAAACCAAAAGGGCTAGAGTGGAATCATGGGCTCCCACTCAGTCTGAGGTCACACCATCCTTCACATTTGACCTCAATGTGGGTTTTGAGCCTCCTCAGTCTCAAACCCAAGAGCCTGAACCCCAAGCCTTAAGCCCACAGGGTGAGTCTCTACACTTCCCTGTGCAGCCTTTTAGGGACAGCCCCACCAAAGGCTCAATGCCTGTAGACATTGATCTAGGTCCCGGGTCAGTAGGTTTAACTTCCCTATCTTTCACTGACCTTTTACTCCGCACTGATGAACAGATTACATCTCTCCATGGCCATGAAGTTGATCTACAACACCCTCTGAAAGATCAACAGAGCCAAGAGGGATCCCTTGTCTCTAGCCCCCATCAGCAGCCAATTACTGAGGTGAGTTCCACTGATGTGGAGGGGACTCATGTAGGCTCAGCTGCCACTACTCAGAGTCTCTCATTGAGCTCTCCGGACAGTGGTAACATAATTAGGACTGAGTCTACGACAACTTTGCCCATTGACATCTCTGAAAGAGATGACTCTGAGCAAAGGAAACCAGGGTGCCAAGAAGCCATATCTGGTGGTGAGACTGAGCATACTAGGTATGTTATCTCATCTCCCCGTGATTCTTCTCATAAAGATGAGGGAAGTATGCAACTAACACTTCAGTACTTGCTTTCTAAGGTCTCCAACCTGGAATCACAGGTGAGGATCTTAGAATCAAGGACTACCACTCAGCAACTTGAGATTAACACTCTCAAGGCTAAACTAGCTGAGAAACAGACGAAGAGGTCTGTTAGGCATGTACCAATTCAGGTCTCACTGACTTCTTCCTCTAGCTCATCTAGCTCTCAAGATGATGCTACCAAAAAGGGGGAGAAAGTTCAGAGACAAACAATTGAGGAACCACAGGCCCAATCCCTTACTTCCCAACTCATCACACTACCCGAGTCATCTCAATCTTTTTTAGAGATTGATTCAAAAATGCTCTAAGATCTCTACAGACTTTTCACAAAGTTTGTATTGGGATCCTCCCTAGAACAGCCCAGCCCCGACACCACACTCATATATTTGGGGCTGAGGAGCTTCAAAGACTGACTGCACCTTCTACCACTGTGGAAGAAGTTGGTCAACCTAAGGTCCACATGGAACCTGAAATTAGCTTCGAAGGGGAAATGGGGACTGATGGCCTAGCAACTGAAACAGTTAGGACAGAACCAGCAGCAGTCTCATCTTTCGAAGCTCAAGCTGAAGCTTCCGAAGCTGACATGGAAGCCTCGGAAGAACAAGAAAAGTCTTCCGAGGCCGAAATAGAAGATGCGGAAGGCTTATTCCAGATGTCCGAGGAACTGACCATCACAGATGTTATTGCTGAAATAGCATCTGAGGTGAGCAGGGAGGACATTTCTGACATTCCTCCAACCCAAACACCAGCTGAACCTCTCTCTCAATCACAACCCTCCATCCAAGAACCACCACAGTCAAGCACTGCCAAAGACAAAGGAAAAAGAAAATTGACTGCGGAAGAGCTTCAGGAGGAGGAGAGGATTGAGAAACTCAAAAAGAAAGGTAGGTTTCCTACTGAAAAGCTGCTAGCTGCTAGTTCTAAGGCAGCTGTAACCAATCAGGAAGAGATCAACCAAAAGAGAAGGACAGCTCATTGACCAGCTCATCAGCCTAGGAGCTGCCAATGAGGAGATACTCCTGCTACCACTAGAGGAGTTGGTGACTTTGGAGAGGTCAACCAGGCTAAAACAACAAGAAGAAGCCAGGTTGACCTTGGAGAGGGAAGAAGAAGAGAGAAGAGAGGCAGCCCTGAAGCTGAGAGAGGATAGGATCAAATTACTACTCTCAAGAGGCTTCAGTCTTCCTGAACTGTCTCCACATGATGATGACATGATCCTGCTGCTCCACAACAAAGAGCAGGATCAAATGGAGAATGAAAGGAAGAAGGCTGCTAGGGAGAAGTTGAGGGAAAAGAAGAGGAAGGAAGAAGAGAAGGGGGTCACTGCCGCCAAGAAGTCAAATGACAAAGCCTGGATGAAAGACTATCTCCAGGCTCATGGCTTCTCTGGTAGGCAGGTGGGACCTATGTCCGAAAGGACACTCCAGCGGATAGTCAGTGAAATTAAAGCTGACATCCGTTTGGGGAAAAGGAAGGAGATGTACAGGAGGGTAAAGGGAATGGTCTTCATCCCAGCCACTCAACCACAGCCAACCCCTAAACCACAACCCACACCAGAACCAACCCCTTTTCCCATCAAAACCGAACCCACTGATGAAACCTTCACCCCTCAACTCACAACTCTACCCAAACCTACCACTTCACCTCAACCACCCACACTACCCATCCTAAAACCCAAAACACAACCAAAAACCACTAAACCTAAGCCTACCCAACAAAACCCAAGACCATTCCCTCAGCCTCCTCAACATCTCTCCTTTGAGGAAATAAAGGAGTTCAAGACAAGGCTCATCAACTGCACCACTTTGAGCAGCATCTCCTGTGAGGGAGACCTTATCAACATCACCTATGTTGATAACTCTTCAAGCTCCCTCACCCTAGGCCAATTTCTTGAGTTGCCTAGAGACACTTTGGGCCAGGCTGCAAGACTTCTTGGTCTCAACTCCGATACCCTCAATGCTGAGGAGAAGAGACTAAGAAGGAGACTGGTGACTCTACTGGATACAAGGAAAGAGGACAGGATTTCTAGTCAATCTCCTGGACCTAGGAATGCTATAATCCAGTGGAGGTTCGATGAACCTTCTCACAACTTTGTTGTGGAAAGAGAGAATGGTGAAACCAACAGGCTCAATGCCACTTCTCTCCTGCATCTCAGTAGATTTGATCTTGCTTAGCTTGCTGAGAAGCCATTCTCCAATCCCTCCAACTCTGAGACTGCTGCACACATCAGAAATCACATCAGCGGTCTCCACTTGGCTGAACAAAGTAGAAGAGCCAAGATTGAAGAAGAGTTGAAGCTGAAAAGAGCGGAAGACAAGGAAAGACCAACCACCAAAGGCACAGCCTTTCTACAGATGGTGGAAGGTCCTGAATTGGAACCAATAGTTAGATGGGAATATGACTATAGTTCCCATCAACTAACTCTCTTCAGAGGGCCACAACAAAGGGTACATATAATCCAAGGAGACAGAGTGGAGGTTTTGTCTACCAAGGATCTGTACAAGATTCTCAGCACCACATCAGGAAAGAATGAAGACACTGATAAACACCTACTTTCCATAGTGCTGAGAACTTTGAGAAGAAGAGGGAAGTGAAGTTTTGGTAGCATCAGCCTAGGGGGAGTTTGTTGGATCATGATAAGGCTGGTGCAACCAAAACTACTTCACATAGTCATTTTGGGTACTACATTCAAAGGCTTCCGAAGCTGAGTAAGAGATCTTCCGAAAGTCTGAAGAACAACAGCTGAACATATCTACTGAAGGCAAAAGCTGAAGTCAACTGCTGAAGACAACA
This sequence comes from Flaveria linearis, assembly GCA_024085815.1. Taxonomy (NCBI): domain Eukaryota; kingdom Viridiplantae; phylum Streptophyta; class Magnoliopsida; order Asterales; family Asteraceae; genus Flaveria; species Flaveria linearis. Next base: position 40,334,119 of record CM044009.1, on the reverse strand, counting down.
GCTGAAGCCAACAGCTGAAGATATCTACTGAAGGAAAAAGCTGAAGTCAACTGCTGAAGACAACAGCTGAAGCCAACAGCTGAAGATATCTACTGAAGGCAAAAGCTGAAGTCAACTGCTGAAGACAACAGCTAAAGCCAACAGCTGAAGACTATCTTCCGAAGACAAAGTCTGATGAAAGAGCTGAAGACAAAGTATGAAAGCTTCCGAAGACAAAGTCTGATGAAAGAGCTGAAGACAAAGTCTGAAAGCTTCCGAAGACAAAGTCTGATGAAAGAGCTGAAGACAAAGTCTGCTTCCGAAGACAAAGAAGACTCCAAGCCTCGGAAGAAGCAGTCTTCCGAAGAATAAGTGCCTTCGGAAGAAGTTATACTTCCGAAGCACTTTATCCTTCGGAAGACATTGCTATGTTCAGTAGATATAAGTATGGTCCCTGACAGTCCGCTGCAGACCTCTGATACAGCATGGCATCTTCCTAAAGAGCCATGTTGTTGGCCATACTTTGTTCTACTGTTCACCTTTTTATGATAGTACATGTTACCAACTTTAGTTGGTGACAAAAGGTAAGTCAGGGACATGTCCTGACTACCAACTCTCAGGAAAAATGTCTGAAAGACCTCACCTAGAGTCTTGTAGTATAGATGTAAGGTTAGAGGTGTACAGCTGGTATCAAAGTATATCCGGCTGTAGGTAGTATTATATATATCTTCTCCTTGTAACTCATTAGACAAGCGATTTGAGTCCAAGAGTCTTGTAATCCTTTGAATTGAGAAGCAATATATAAAAGTACCTTGAAAATTTACTTCCTGTGTTAATTTTCTTACTGCTTGTTACTTGTTATATTGTGATCAACTCTTCATAGACTACTTGCTGAGTGTTGTTCACAGTGAGTTGAGAGAAAAACCACCCATATTCGATCCTGCACATGCTTTTTCTGAATCACCTTTTGAAGAAAGTTGAATCACTTTTCGCTATCAACTCTGAAAACTCACCAACTTATATGAGTTGGTGAAAAATCCATACTTCAAACTGTAGATTAAGTTCTTTTGTCTGTAACTTTCCACTTTTGTACTTTTATCACTTTTATAATATATTACGATGTGAGCTATGACATGTCATAGTCACAAGTCAAAAGCCAATCTGTCTTTTGACTCTATATTGATTTTATTGTCTAGATTAGTGTTTCGAGCTTGACTTCAAAGTATGACCGCTTGTAGGATATAGTATAAAGTATCTCAAGTATTTGTCTTTAGGAATATGTTTTGTAACACTTGTAAAAGAAATTAAGAGCAATATGCATCATTCTTAAAAACCATATTATCTTGTTCTTGTTCGTGTTCGTGTTCTTGTTCTTATTCTGTCTTTTTACTCGTGTTCTTAGTATCATCATAAGTCGGTTCCCTATTTGACTTCTTAAGTGTTCTAAATCTCTCGTCATTGTGAAACTGTTGTATTGACCCCCTTCAACGGTCCTGCAATTAGTATCATAGTATTTTAGGCTCTTCATTGTAAGATCTCACCATCTTAAATCCCTTCAGTTACACAAAACACTTAACAACTCAAATGGAAGCTCCCACCAAGGCTGATATGGACCCCGGTACCATGACAAAATCTCCACTAATCACTCCTGATGACTTTGATACTTGGTGCTAAAGAATGGAAGGCTTCATCAAGTCTCAATACAGCAGGATGTAAGGATCTGTTGTGTCAGGACCTCATGTACCAAGCACCACTTTAGCAGCTACTGGTGGTGGAATGATTCTAAAGGAAGTGGCTGACTACTCAGAGAAAGACTGGAAGAAAACTATCTAAACTGCTCTTCCTAACTCTATATACAGAGGTTTCAAGAAGTGTAAAACCGCAAAGCAACTGTGGGATGCACTGAAGCTTATGTATGATGGGTTTACTAATGCAAAAGAAAACAAGAAAGACCTCTTAAAGCAGTAGTTTAAGAACTTCACCTATAAGACAGGTGAAACCATGAAGTAAATTTTAAGGATATGGACATTGTGAGGAAGTTTATGTGCTCTCTTCCCAGAGAATGGACTTACTATTATATGGTCATTAAGAAAACTAAAAACCTCAAAACCCTTATTTTCACAGAGTTTTATGGTATTCTTGGTGAATACCAAATGGAGATGAACATGCAAATCCATTAGGCAACTCTTCCAACAATCAATAGAGTTCAGCCCTTTATGTAGTTAAAAGGGACTGCAGAGAACCATAACATCATCTTATCTACTACCCTGAAAACTCACAAAAGGGTCCTTTCATCACCTTCCCGGAGATACCAATGGAGAACTATATCCAAGGAAGGCCATTTTAAAAGACAAGTTTTTCTCAAGCCTTTGTGTCTGCTGATGAAAGCAATGGCAACTCTTTCTTCACTCTTGAAGACATAGACCATATCCATCCAGATGATCTGGAGTACATAGAGATAGTCCAGCAAATACCTCTTCTCACTCACAGGGCCAAGAAGTTCTATAAGAGGCCAAGTAGAAAGTTCCCTAGCAATACAACCAGTAGAAAGTTTGGACTGGATAAAAGCAAGGTGAAGTGTTACAATTATAACCAGATGAGACACTTTTCTAGAGAGTGCAAAGCACCAAGGACAAATAGCGGCCAAGCACAATCCAGATCAAACTAAACTAATGGAGCTCCACAGACTGCGAAGCCCAAGCAGCAAGCTACAGTTGCTGTTGAATAAGGAGGCTTTGACTGGAGCTTTAGGTTGAATATATTTCTCCAAACCTAGCACTGATGGCTGATCATGAAGAAGCCAAGGTATTAGAACATATTTGTACTTCTGAAAGCATTTCTAAAGTAAATAGATACAGGTTCTATGACTTGAAAATGAGACCTGACCTTGAGTCCTTAAATATTTTAAAAGCTGATTTTAAAATCCTAAAAATGATTATAAAATTAAAATAGAAGGTCTAGAGAAAACAATTTTAACTCTTAAGCATGAGCACACAAACTAAAGGACTCAAATTAAAGATCTCATTACCAAGCTAACTGAATGCCAAGCTGAGTTTGTGATCAGCAAAGCCAGGGCAAGAAAATGTGTTCTTGAAGAATAGACCTTCAAGAACATTATATCCTCATCCTTGCATGCAAAGATTTATTATCAGAATAAGAAGGGACTAGGATCTACTAAGATAGCTCCTCCAAACACACTACTATCTGTAAGATCTCCAAGGTGTGAAACTTGTCAAGATGAGCTTCCATTCATAGACACCATTCAAGAAGATAATGAAAATGAAGAGGAGATAGTGAAGGATGGATCTAAAGTGACTGAAGAGGATCATCCTAAGAAGGGTCACTATTCTCCTAAGAAGAGGAAAGAACCAAGGATAACAAAGTCTGTAAGAAAGAATTTGATCAAGGCAGCCAAGAGAAAGTCAAAGAAAGCCTAATAGATCAAGGCAACATTTAAATCCAAGTAGAAATAAGTCTTTATCTCTACTATATTTGAAGTGCTGAAGACGGAATACTCAACCATGAACTCTAGTACCAAGAGTCATAGTTCATATCCAACTCATCCTTGTCAAGAGAAGAAGGCTGATCAAATGAGCACCACTACTACACAGCCTGAACCATCTAGTTCTAAAAGCAAGCCACACCTTAAGAAGCTTGCTGCATCATCTGTGAATATGAAGATGGAAGTGGAAAGTGATCAAGCTCAGCCTTCTACTCAGAAGAAAACTCTTAAAAGGAAGCCAACTGAATGCATCGTGTGTGGTAGTACATCTCATTTTGCTAAGTATTGTATCTACAATCCCAAAAGCACTATCCACACGGCTAAGAAGAAACCTTTGAGAAGAAGAAGAAGATAGCTTCGGAAGGAAAATCTCTTCCTTCCGGGAGCTCCAAAATGAAGAAGAAAATAAGTAAAAACTTGCCTTCATAAGAAAATTTGGTCTCAAAAGAAATGAATGCTTCTGAAGTACTAAAGTCTGCTACAGTGGATGTAAACTCTTTCGAAGGCTCTGTCTCCAAAGCTTTTGAAGTTATCAAAAGTTCTAAGGTATTGAAGGTCAAGTCTAGTCTTCCAAAGATGGTGTGGAAGATAAAGGAAGACCATATGACTGAAAGTTATTAATCAACAATAGCAAATGATCCTCAGTGCTTGCATATATGATCAATTATTATTGCATTGTCTCCAGTTCACTTTGACAAGCCCAATACCAACAAGGCTTGGGTTTCCAAATATAACTAACCATCTCTTTTTATGCAAGAACATCTATATACCAAAGGAAATATATGGATCACTGATAGTGGTTGTTCCAGGTACATGACAGGCAATGGCTCTTTGCTTTAAAACTTTAAGAAAATTGATGGCGGGCCAGTTGCTTTTGGATGAGATTCAGGTGGTTACACCGCTGGAAGGAGCAGGGTCATAAATGATAAGCTTGGCATTGAGAAAGAAAACTGTGTCAAGGAGCTTGGAAACAATCTATTGAGTGTATCCTAATTTTATGATCAGAGACATAACATGCTCTTTACTGAGCATAAGTGCATTGTTCTCAAGCCTGGGGTGGTCATTCCTCAAGAGCATATCCTGCTCAGAGCCCCTAGGAAAGGGAACATGTACAAGATAGATTTGCAGTAAACATTCCCTTCAGGATAAGTGTCTTGTTTTCTATCTAAAGCAAATAGTGATGAGTCTTTCCTCTAGCATAAAAGAATGTGTTGTGTAAACATTAAAAATATGAATAAATTAACTATGAATGATTTGGTAACTAAAATAATAAAGAAAAAGTTTAAAAGTGATGACCATTGTATTGCATGCCTGAAAGGGAAGCAATACAAAGTGTCTCACAAGCCGAAAGAAAGAAACTCCATCACTACACCCCTACACTTATTACATATGGATTTCTTTGGCCCCACCAGTGTAATGAGTTTAGGATGGACCTCTTATTATTTGGTGATCATAGATGATTTCACAAGATTCACTGGGTCTTCTTTCTTAGAACTAAGGATGAAATCTTTGAGATGTTCTTGAAGAACTTCATTCTGAAATTTGACAATCAATGTGATCGTAAGGTCAAGATCATAAGATATAATCAAGGAACTGAATTTAATAACCAAATTATTGATGGATTTTATGATGAGAAAGGTATTACAAGACAATATAGTGCTTCCATAACTCCTTAGTAAAAGGGTGTTATTGAGAGAAGAAACGGGACACTTATTAAAGCTGCAAGAACTATGTTATTTGATTCTAAACTGTCCATCACCTCCTGGGCAGAGGCAGTTAACACTGTCTGTTGTGTGTAGAATAGAGTTTTAGTAGTTAAGACTCATGGTAAAACTCCTTATAAACTATGGCAAAAAGGAGACCTTTTATTGGTTTCCTCAGATCATTTGGATGTCCTTGTACCATCTTGAATACCAAAGATCAAATATCCAAGTTACTGAGAAATCAGATGATTGATGCTTCATTAGATACTCTTCGCAAGGTAAGTCTTATAGAGTTTATAATCTCAGAACTAAAGTAGTTGAGGAGTCAACCAATGTGACCTTCAATGAGCACACTCCTAGTGTGAAAGGTTTCAGTCCTGATTGGCTGTTTGATCTTGATTTAGCTACCAACTATTGTAACAAATCTTATGAAGTTATTTCAGGATCTATAAGCAACTTATCAACAGGAGATCCTGATCTAAGATTTGAGCTGAGAATACCAAGTAAGAAAACTACTTCAGCTCTAGTGGTAACAAACTCTATAGATGGAAACCCTGTCAGCACAACAATGACTAATTCATCTGATACATCTGAGATGCCTACAAGTTCAAGCACTGAGGCACAGAACTCAGATGAATGAGTTTCCAATGTAGGAGGAAATAGAGGTGGTGATAGTGATTAAGAATTTCTTGATACTAATAAACACTCCATAGAAGACAACATTAATGATGTCACACACTCATTGGATCAAGCTTCTCTTGATAAGTGTGCTGATGTGGTGGGTGACATTCTATTGCCAGATATGCACTTTACCAATTTAGATTTATCAAATCAACTTGTTATGATTCCTCAACTGAGAATCCACAAGTCACATCCCACCACAAACATCATTGAAGATATTAAGACAAGGTAAGAGCAAGAGGACAAACCCATGACAAATATGCTTGTCTATACTCTTGTTTCTTGTCTTAGATTGAGCCTAAGAAAGTTGATAAGGCTTTAAAGGATGAAAGTCGGGTTGAAGCAATGTTGGAGGAGTTACTTTAATTCAAAAGGCAAAATGTTTGGAACCTATGTCCTCTTCCTTAAGGGAAGGCCATAATAGGTAACAAGTGGGTTTTAGAAACAAGAAAGATAATAGAGGACTTGTCATCAAGAACAAGACAAGACTAGTTGTTCAAGGATACACATAATAAGAGGGGATTAACTAACTATATAGATGTTTTTGCTCCGGTAGCAAGACTTGAAGCTGTTAGGATATTCCTTGCTTTTGCTGCAAGGATTTCAAGATCTACTAACTTGATGTCAAGTGTGCTTTCTTATATGGGGTGATTTATGAGGAAGTGAATGTCAAACAACTACCTGGCTTTACAGACGCAAATCATCCGGATTATGTCTGCAAGCTTGATAAAGTTCTTTATGGGCTGCACAAAGCTCCAAGAAAATGGTATGAGACACTAACTCAGTATCTCTATCAGCATGGCTACAAAAGAGATACTATTGATGGAACACTTTAATAAAGGAACAGGGAATTTGAAATGAGTGTCATGGGGGAACTCAATTTATTTCTAGAAATTCAAGTGAAGCAAGTTGACAATGACATCTTAATAATAAGGCAAAGTATGTACAATAAATTCTTACCAGATTTACCTTGACTGAATATAAGGTGGCAAAGACGCCCATAGCCAGAAACCACTCCCTAGGACCTGATCTTAAGGGGGAGTGTGTTGATAAACATCTATACAGGGCTATGATTGGGTCTCTTATGTACCTCATAGCCAACACGCCTGATATCATGTTTGCTATATGCATTTGTGCAAGATATCAAGCCAACCCCAAGATGTCACACCTAGTTGTTGTTAAGAGAATTCTTAGATATCTCAAAGGGGCGCCCAAATTAGGCCTTTGGTATCTAAAGAATTCTGACTTTAATCTGTATGCTTATAGAGATAGTGACTATGATGGCTACAACATGACTACAAAGTCTACATCTGGGGGATGTCACTTCCTTGGTGGAAGGATAGTCTTATCGCAATGCAAGAAACAATTTTGTGTGTCAACATCAACTGTTAAAGTTGAATATATTGCTGCTGCAAGCTGCTACATGCTGCTGTGCTCAAGTGTTTTGGATTCAGATCAGATGCTAGACTATGGTTTCAACTTTAAATAGACTTCCATCCATATAGATAACACTAGTGCTATCTCTATTACAGAGAATCTTGTGCAATACTGAAAGACAAAACACATCAACCTCAGGTATCATTTAATTAGAGATAATTTTGAAAAAATATTGATAAAACTGGTCAAAGTTAACACAAATGAATAATATGCTGATCTGTTCATAAAAGCTTTTGATGAGAAGATATTTAAGTATCTTGTATCAGCTATTAGGATGATTAACTTTGAATAGATTTTTTAAACTAAACTCGGGGTTATTTTTTAATATGTATGTCTTAAGTTGTCTATATCATTACCTATATAAGCCCGGTTTATCTTGGAAGAAATTTTTCAAAATGATATTTCTTAGAATTCTGAGAATTTAAGATAGAAGACATTAAGCTTGGGAAGATATATTTAAATTTTGTCCTTCAAAACATTAACTTGTCTTCAGAATTTAAGATATATTTTCTCTTAGAAGACATTAAGAATGTCTTCAAATCTAATAACTACATAAAACATTTACCTTCCGAAGAAATTCTGATATATCTCTGAAGTTTATATATGCTTCTAAATACTTATATGTTTTGAAGGACAATTTTCTTCCGAAAGCAAATTAAGCCTCGGAAGCTTTATTCTCTTATGAATCAAACTTTTAAGATTTAATATCTTCCGAAACCAAATATATATCTAAAGTAAAAATACTATAAGTATTTTTCTTTCAAAGAAAATTTTCATCAAGTTAAGGAATGTCTTCCCAACTCAAATTGGCTTCGGAAGCTTTTATCAAAACTTCTGAAGACAAATTACCTTCGGAAGGTTTTTGACTTCCAAGAAAACTACCTTTTTTGGCACTTTTTCAGAGGTGGGACCGATATCCGGATTTCAAAGTTTATCCTTTTGTATTAACTTTGTCTCAAATCCAGTTCATATAAATAAACCTTAACGGTTCCCCCTGTTTCACTTTCTTCTTTATCTGCAAAAGTTCATAACCTAAATTCACCCACAAACCACCTTTGTTCTTAGCTTTCTTTATCTCAAAGCTACTCGAAAATGGCCAACCCTAGTCCATGAAACCTACCCGACTTTTCCATGCAGTTACACAGGCCACATAATCAGGTTGCTCTGTTAACATCTGAGAACGATCCAGGTTTGTCAAGTCTGCCGTTTCTTGGCTTTATCCAACTACCTCACCGTACTCACTATAGACCCTCCATTGTATGCAGATCAGCTTTTAGAGTTCTTGAGGACCTGCCAAGAGGTCATCTTAAATGGTGAGAAGGCACTGTCTACCACAGCACAAGGGAGGATAATATTCATCACTCCGGCCACCATTAACACACATCTTAGGCTGGATGATGGAAAAGGAGATTTGTCCTTTCCCAAATATATTATGAACAACTCATTTAGGCAGATGGGCTATGAAGGGGATTACTCTATAAGAACTTTCAATAAAGGAAAGGTCTCCTCCCAATAGAAGTACCTCCTCCATATGGTCATCCACTCCCTATCTAACAAGCATGAAGGTTGGGATCAGATTCCTGAATACCTTTCCTACATAGTTCATGGAATGGTTCAAGGGGTTAAGTTTAGGTATTCTTAATTTGGTTATACAAATCTGCTTGCAAACTTGGACTCCTTAGAGTATTACATGTTCCCTAGATATGTTCAACACATTCTTAACTGAGAATTGGGCTCATAGTTAAGGGGAACAGGTAATATTCTTAAAATAGGACAGATGAAGCTCGTTATCTTTAAGACAATAAGAAAGCCTAATGTGAGGTTCTTAAGGGTAGAAACAGCCCTGGTCCTAAAAATGTTAGATCTCATTACTCAAGGTGATAACTTGGTAACACAAGTGTAAGGCCCTGTTCCCGGGAAGCCTCACAATTGGTTAATCATAGCATAAAATCACTTTATAAACAAAACATTGCAGTAGAATTAAATAAACATTCACTTAAAACTTGGAAATCATATTGTGTAGCTCCAGGATCAACAAACTTAAATCAAATCATGAAGAATTAGATCAAAATATGATAATCACAATCAAAACCCCTTTGATCTTCAATTAGATTGCAAAATATGTGTTTACAAATAATCCCTCAATCTCTTGGTCATTCAACCATTAACCAAACCCTAATTACAATTAACATATTTATAGTGAATATAATATTCACTAATTGCATTTAACCCCCTAGAATTAGGCTATTAATGGAAATAACATCTAAAACCAAAACATGACTAAAAACAAGATAAAATATATTTTGTTCACACAAAATATATATATTACAATAAAACTCCTAGTCATTTAAATCTTCAACGTCTTGTCTCGGTTCCACGTCTCGAACTTGTCGGGTTTGACTATTGCGTTGTCTTTGACTGGTGACGTTGACTTTGTTGACTTTGACTGTGTTGATAATATTAGACTATCCTTCAGACCCAACAATATTCCCCCTTAGTCTACTATTATCAACGTCTTTCATCGTGATCAGCATCGATAAGTCAACTGAACTTGATCTTCAATTTGGTAAGCTTCAGTCTCAATGTTGAGGTCCAACAATATTCCCCTAGACTGATGCTTCCCAAATTTTGTTGCTGAAGATCTTTATCTCACAAGTTCTCCCTTTTTCTATGCATCGTTTGTGAAGATATTTAAAAGCTTTCCTAACTTTCTAATCTCGAGTGCTTCAGAAGATGTAGGAGGAGGATTCCTAGCTCTGTATCTTCTGCAAACTTGAAGAACAGGTTCTCTGGTCTGGTATACTGCTCAACTAATGATCGGCCATCTCTTGTAGCACAATCTGCAATACAAACACAAACACATTCTACATGTTTCTCGTTAGATCATTTCAACAAAACAAATAAACCCGTGTTTACCTGTTTATGAAAACAAGCGAACCCGTGTTCGTTTGTGTGTGCAATTTTCCATGAAATGCGTGAAAATGATAAAATTGTAAAAGCATAATATGGAAGACCTAAGTTAATGTTGAAATGAAGATTTATTATAATAATAATTTTTTTAATTTTATTTTATGTATATATTATATATATATATATATATATATTTGTATATTATTATTATTATTATTATTATTATTATTATTATTATTATTTTTAATTACCGAGAACTGAATCGATCATGAGATCACATCCTCAAGATATACTTTAGCATAAAGATGAAATTAATCATCGACAAGCAATGAGATCATACTGATAACTGAATCTAATCACAGTCTTTAAATGATTTTGAAATAAACAGATCAATAACGATTGCCGATATGTTTGTCCACTTAAACCCATGCCCTATCTTTTTCAACAAGCAGCAGATGATTTGTTAAGGTTCGATTAAGCACTTTAGAATGCTAGGACCCCACAATCATTTGGCAAAAACCCTCACCCAACCTTAGGATTTCTTGAACTTTGTTACGATCTTTATGAGCAAGGCTTATGTATTAGTGTGCAAGTGATTATCAACAGAATATTGCATTCTGTGATGAATTCATCGTTAGATGATTTGACACAACTTAGATCAATGTGATGAGAGCTCCAGGTCAGTACTATCGTACAGCAGAGAAGATCATCATATTATGCCGATGAGAGCTCCAGGTCAGTACTATCGTACAGCAGAGGAGATCATCACTGCGGGTCAGTACTTCCATACAGTAGAGGAGATTAGCACAAACACAAGACACATAAATACACCAAACATGGATCAAAGATGTAGCTTATATGATTTGTATCATGTCGGGTGAAAGATCAATTCTCAATCCAATTTTTATCGGGACTCAGTTTTCGTGCAGGCCAAAATGATTGCGTAAATCCAGACATCCTTAAGCATATATTTTAATTTAAATCATTATGTTGTTGTCTACTTTATTCTTCAGGCTGAGTCTACCAAGCATATCATTAAAGAATCTGTTTGTTTTTCTATTATTTGCAATTAAAATTAGGATGCGAATCAGATAACAGCATCAGTTACTATCATTTCTCATTTTAAAATGCAAGTCATGCAAGAACAAGTATTTCAAGATGATATACAATCATTTCTCAGTCATCTCGAATCAAGTTCCCAGTTCTCTTTTCATTTCTATTCATTTTATTTAATTTTGATATACTCTACCCCTAAATTTTTTTTGAATAAATTTTTGTTAATATTTTTTATGTTTTTTTAATATTTTTAAGACTGTACAAAAATAAAATTTACCAAAGAAGGTCTTCCAAACTACACTGATATGACGATAAGAAATGAGTTCTTAAGAAATGTGCAGTGACTGTGAAGTGAGAACTGTGAGAATGCAGATAAAAATCCAGATTGTGGATATAATACCATGACCTTAACCTGTTTGTTCCGCCTCAAATTTGAATTAGGAACAATCCCTGTCAGTAAACCGGATTACTAACAGTCCTCCTGAATTGTTCCTGCACTCATAAACAGATTAGTTAGAAAGAGGAACCCATGCCATCGTAGTCCTGGAAGTTCCTTTTTCATCAAGATAAGTTACAAGCATCTGCACACAACCGTTTAAACAATCGGGGATTACTGTGTCCTTCCTTTTAATTTGCCAAATTTGTTTCAGTTCAATTAACTTGGATTTGAATGACTTAAATTTGGAAATCATTTTCTGTTTAAGACTTGAAGGAAAAGAATTTGATTTTGAATCTTTGGACATTTTCATCTTTGTATCATGTGAAACCGGCTTCACATGAAAAGGTTTGGATGGAGGGTTTTTCATCCAACCATTCAAAGATGTGTGTTGTTTACCTCTTGATCCAAAGAAGCAATCCGTGTTGCCTTTACCATCTGGAACATTCTTTTTAGACTTACATTTGGAGAAGCAGTTTGTTTTGCCTTTACCATCCTTAGCAAGTCTTTGAGGACATTTCTTTACAACATGACCTTCTTTTCCACACTCAAAACAAGCCTTGAATGGCTTTTGATGCTTGACTGAACTGAGTGATGCAGATGGGGATGAGCATTGCTTTGAGCTTGTAGCAGATTCTTGCTTGTTTTGGCATTTGCTATGCCGAACAGGAAATGAGATCTTCACTGATTAAGTGGGATGCTTTGCAATTAGAGACGAGATCCGTATTGGTCTTAATTCAACTTTTCGAAGCTTTTGAGACATGACAATTTCAGGAGATATCTTGATCTGTGAGGAACCAACACCATCCTCTATGTTTGATTCATCATCTGAGCTTGTCCAGTCTCGTATACACAAATCTGCTTCCAATGGATCTTGATTGACATCTCCTATTGTATTGGCTTCGCTTATAGGATTCTGATTGGCTGATGATTCAACAATTGTTCCTTCTTTGACAAACCTGACAGGAACAAACGAAGGAATATTACCTGTTTTGAATTTATTGAAGAAGGTTGGAGAAGCAACTGATATTGATTTTGGAGAATCAGAGGTAGAATCGTCATTAATCTTCTTATCAGACCGCTACCTGAGAGATCCTAAACCTACAGGAGAATCCTGCACATCTCTAACCTCTTTAAGATTAACGTTGCTTAAACCTGCATTTAAACTATTAGTTTTTGCAGCTTCAATCAAATCATTAGATGGATGAGGTTGAGGCATAGGAGTGTAACAATGGGTACTAGGAGGAGGATAGACGTATGGATTTTCACCACAACCCACTCCCGTTTTAATCCTAGCTCCCCTTTGTTTACATAGTAGCTCTTCCTGTTTTATTCCGGATTTGGTCCATCTTTCAAGCTTTGTTTTAAGCTTGCTTGTTTCAAATTCAGCCAAGGTGACTCTTTCATTTAGAAGATTAATTTCAACATTTCTTTCAAGAAGAGTTCGTTTTAAATGATCATTTTCTTTTAAAGCTTCATTTAATTTTATGAAATACTTGGCTTCATTTTTTTAAAGTTCCGCGTTTATGGTGGTTAATTCCTTTTGGTTATCTAAAAGTAACCTATTAGCTTTATACACACCAAATAAACGGATTTTACAAGTAGAAGAACACATATCCTGAACTGTCTCGTATGGAAGATCCAGGATGACTCTTTCAGCAGCAAGAGCCTTCTCACAGTTGCAAACTCTGGTATTTCGCTTCCATTCCTCTTCCTTCTCAGCATCATAAACTTCAGCATTCAACTCAGCTCTATCTTTACCCATTGATGTCTGCTTAAGCTCCTCTTGTACCTTTTCAGTTCCAGGTTTCGATAAACCGTCGGAATTGGTGCCAGAACCTGATCTCTCTTTTGGTTTCTCTTTGGAGTTTGAAGTGATCGTTGGAGTTGGATATGTCGCTTCAAAGTACTCACAACATTTGATATCCAACTCAATTTGTTTCAGTTTGTTGACCACCTCCATCAGTTTGTAATCCTGAAAATTTCTATCTCGTTTAATCGACTTGCCGTGTGAACTCCATTCTTGTACGAGGGAATCAAGGAATCTCAGAACTTGTTCATGATTTCCCAATTGAGCATCAAACTTTTTCAGATTGCTTGCCACCAACAGAAAACGATCAACAAAATCAGACATCTTTTCATTCTTTAAAGCTGCAAAATTATCAAACCGACATCGTGCAATTGTGAGATCATCAGATTCGAATGATTTATACAGTTCTGCAAAAGCCATTTTTTTAATCTGTTAATAATTTTGAACAATTAAACGCCCCAAAAATATTTTTCCCAAAAATTATAAAATAATTCTCCCCAAGGAAAAATATTTATATATTTATTTTTTAAAATGTCACTTTATACAATCTTAGCAACTGGGGTCAACCAAAATCTATTAACCAACCTTTTTTTTTAAATGCAGCCCAATTTATAAAACCAAAATCTATTAACCAAATTTTAGCCAAATATGTTTCCCATTTAAAAAACAACCCAACCCATTAACACACATAAATCTAACCCTAACCTTAGACTAACACTTCAACACCAACAAAAACACACACTTGCAAATCTGATATTTGGAAACTCTCCCAAACACACTCACTTCAACCCCAAAACACTGCTCAAATCCTCAAAACACACTCAAAAACCAGAGACAACACACAAAATCAAAAACCCACAAAACACACTCTGTAAAAATCAAAAACCAGAGTCAACATCCCTAAACCCTATTCTCTGATCTCCCTCCGATATGATTAATCGAGAAGAAATTATGCGGTTGCTGCTGCTGCGGTTGTTGATGTTGTTGTTTGATGTTAAACCCTAAGGTGTTCATCTGCTGTTGTGACGGATAATCCAGATCCGAATCATACATCGACTTCCGCATAGGGTTCAACAACACAGCCCACACATTGTTGACAAGCTGAAACGCCTAATCGGCGTACGGAAACCTATTGTGGTGAGGGTTTAGAGCAATGGCGAGTCGTCGGAACTGAGAGGCGATGTGGTCGGTATCCTGAACGAAGCGAACAAGCTGGACGATGGCGTAGTAGTCGGGCTGGTGCGCACCGTTGGTTCCGACGACACGCTTCTCGGCGGCGAGGAGTGTGTCTACAATCGCTAGGATCTGATCGGCAGCTTCGAGCCGGGGGTTGGACTCACGGGCTCGGATGGCGAAGGGTTTGGATCCGACGAGGTCATGGCTGATGAGGAGCTTCTCGGCGATGCCGAGCCACCGCTGGGCCTCTGCCCGTGCGATTGTTCTTGATGAAGCTGGTGTTGTTCTGGTGTTGTTCTGGTGTTGAGTTGGCTTGGGTTCTCACTAGCTCAAGATTTTTTTTTAAATTCGCAGATTGATTTATTTATTTATTGTAAATTCGCTGAAAAATTTTGTAGTTTCGCCGGAGTTTGGAGTTTTGCCCGAAAAAGAACAACTTCGCCGGAATCTGGTAGTTTCGTCGGAGTTTTGCCGGACGAAACTATAATTTCACCGGAGCTTAATTTTGCCGGAAACTTAATAGTTTCGCCAGACAGATAGAACTTTCGTTCAAGAATAGATCTAGTTTCGCCTGATGAAGATGTTGAAGCTCCAAGAACACCAAGAACACACACACTAGTGTGTGTGAGAGAAACTTTCAGATCTGAAGTTTTTCATTGATTTTTCTTGTACAAACGATGATATAGATTCAATATATGTTGATTATAGGGATAGATCTAATGTTGTTGATGTTGAATTTGTAGAAATTTAAACTCGGATCTACTTTCTCTCTCTAGAACCCAAGTTTCTCTCTCTAAAAATTGATGAACATCTTCAAAATTCAGCAACAAATTCTTCAAATCTTCAATGCATTTGATTTAATATGGCTCTGATACCATATTGTAGCTCCAGGATCAACAAACTTAAATCAAATCATGAAGAATTAGATCAAAATATGATAATCACAATCAAAACCCCTTTGATCTTCAATTAGATTGCAAAATATGTGTTTACAAATAATCCCTCAATCTCTTGGTCATTCAACCATTAACCAAACCTTGATTACAATTAACATATTTATAGTGAATATAATATTCACTAATTGCATTTAACCCCCTAGAATTAGGCTACTTAATGGAAATAACATCTAAAACCAAAACATGACTAAAAACAAGATAAAATATATTTTGTTTACACAAAATATATTTATTACAATAAAACTCTTAGTCATTTAAATCTTCAACGTCTTGTCTCGGTTCCACGTCTCGAACTTGTCGGGTTTGACTATTGCGTTGACTTTGACTGGTGACGTTGACTTTGTTGACTTTGACTGTGTTGATAATATTAGACTATCCTTCAGACCCAACAATAAAATACCAGAGTTTGCAAATAATCCCTCAATCTCTTGGTCATTCAACCATTAACCAAACCCTAATTACAATTAACATATTTATAGTGAATATAATATTCACTAATTGCATTTAAACCCCTAGAATTAGGCTAATTAATGGAAATAACATCTAAAACCAAAACATGACTAAAAACAAGATAAAATATATTTTGTTCACACAAAATATATTTATTACAATAAAACTCCTAGTCATTTAAATCTTCAACGCCTTGTCTCGGTTCCGCGTCTCGAACTTGTCGGGTTTGACTATTGCATTGACTTTGACTGGTGATGTTGACTTTGTTGACTTTGACTCTGTTGATAATATTAGACTATCCTTCAGACCCAACAATACTCCCTCTTAGTCTACTATTATCAACGTCTTTCATCATGATCAGCACCGATAAGTCAACTGAACTTGATCTTCAATTTGGTAAGCTTGTTGTGTCTAAAAATGATAGTCTATATTATCAACATAGTCCAAGTCAACAAAAGTCAACGTCACTGTCAAAGTCAACAGAAAACGCAAATAAAGCATTCGAGACAAAGACCCGAGACGAGACATTGAAGATATATTGTGACTAGGATCTTTATTGTAATAAATATATTTTGTGTCAATAAAATATATTTAATCTAGTTTTAGTCATGTTTTAGTTTATTTGTAATTTTCCCTGATTAGTCTAAGTCTAGGTGCTTAATGTGTAATTAGTGGATTTTATATTCACTATATAAGGATAAGAGTAATTAGGGTTTAGGTGTTTGAAAGAGAGCCAAGGATTGGGAGTTTTTCATGTAAACAATATTCTTGCAATCCTTATGGATCAAAGTGAGGATTTTCATTGTGTTCTTGAGTGTTCTTCCTTGTTCATCAAGATTATATGTCGTTTTGATCCAAAATCTTTACAATTTCCATTGATTCAAGTGTTTATGGACCAACAATTTGGTATTAGAGCCTAATTGAGATCCATCTTGAATTAAATGTGAAGATTTGTTACTGTTTTTACACCCACGAACACACACTCCAGCTCACCTACCATCATCCCCTTCATCTCCTCATCTCCACCACCAAACCCTACCTTATCACCACCACCACCACCATGGCCTCCTCCACCCCACCCACTTTAAGCATCGCAAAACCCTACCAAAACCACCACCTCCACAACCCCCGCCCCACCACCACCGCCGCACCCCCAACGGCCACACCAATCTCCACCCTCCACCGCCCCAGAACCCCACATCCGTCCACCGGAACCCTAATATCACCCCCTCTCCTCCAAACCGGAGCTCGCCACCGATTTCTCCGGCCGCCGGTCCACCCTGTTCGTCTCCAAGATGCACTTCGGCCGGCCCAAATCCAGTAACTCCACGCGATACTCTGTTTTAGCTGAAGATGCTCTGCAACAGCTCATTCGTTGCAGTGGTGATGATCGATTAATCAAATCGGTTTTACTAAACTTTCAATCAAAGTTATGTGTGTGATGATTACAGCTTCTTGTTACGCGAATTGGGTAATCGAAACGAGTGGTCGATGGCGATCCAATGCTTTGAATTCGCGGTATCGCGCGAAAGGCGAAGAACAGAGCAAGGTAAACTAGCTAGCTCTGTGATTAGTGTTCTTGGTAGATTGGGGAAAGTTGAATTGGATAAAAGGGTGTTTGAAACTGCTGTTTGTGAAGGCTATGGTAACACTGTTTATGCTTATTCTGCTTTGATTAGTGCTTATGCTAAAAGTGGTTTATCTGATGATGCTATTAAGTTATTCGAATCTATGAAGTTATCAGGCTTAAAGCCGAGTCTTATTACTTACAATGCCTTAATTGATGCTTGTGGGAAAGGGGGTGCTGATTTCAAACGGGCTTCGGATATTTTCGATGATATGTTGAGCTAGGCTGCAACATGTGTCAATAAATGGTTTGATTAGAGGCTGCAACAGGATGTATAGGCTGTTTGTGAAAGTTCAAATGTGTGCAGTGGTGGTTTTGCAGCTATTTTGTTGCTGGTGATTATTGAGTGATGGCTGCAGGGGGGCTGATTTGGTTCGGTTGAGGGCCGCACAAAGGTTTAGAGTCTGCACATATATGGTTAAGAGGTGTTTGAGGGCTGCAGATTGTGGCTACGGTTAGAGGTGATTTGGGGGTGGTTGTAGTTGTGATGATATGATCGATGCAAAGGGCTGAAAGGGGCTGCACTTTTGGGATGCTTTGGTTTATGATGGGTGTAAATCGTTTGGATGAATGCAGCAGGTAAGTTGTTTGAACAAGTGCACAGCCTAGTGAAATGAATGGAGAGCAACTAGGCTATTTTGTAAATGTTCGAGGCTGCTTGGGTGTTGTTTTGTTAATGGTTATGGCTGCAAAATGGTTTTGACAAGACTTGGAAAGCTTCAATCTAAGGGGAGATTGAAGATCATTCTTTAGTTGACTTCTCGGTACTCAATTCGATTGAAGACGTTGATAATGATAGACTAAGGGGGAGTATTGTTGGGTCTAAAAATGATAGTCTATATTATCAACATAGTCCAAGTCAACAAAAGTCAACGTCACTGTCAAAGTCAACAGAAAACGCAAATAAAGCATTCGAGACAAAGACCCGAGACGAGATATTGAAGATATATTGTGACTAGGATCTTTATTGTAATAAATATATTTTGTGTCAACAAAATATATTTAATCTAGTTTTAGTCATGTTTTAGTTTATTTGTAATTTTCCCTGATTAGTCTAAGTCTAGGTGCTTAATGTGTAATTAGTGGATTTTATATTCACTATATAAGGATAAGAGTAATTAGGGTTTAGGTGCTTAAAAGAGAGCCAAGGATTGGGACTTTTTCATGTAAACAATATTCTTGCAATCCTTATGGATCAAAGTGAGGATTTTCATTGTGTTCTTGAGTGTTCTTCCTTGTTCATCAAGATTATATGTCATTTTGATCTAAAATCTTTACAATTTCCATTGATTCAAGTGTTTGTGGACCAACATATTGTACTCATACATTTGTCTTTAAGTGGAATAAAACATGGTGCATGGTCTTAAATTACAATAAAGATTTCATAGATAGGAATGCCATCCATTGCTCGCCAAGTAGCTTGCTGGTGCCATCCTCAGCATCAGCAACTACCTGTCCACTATTATGCATAAAAGTCAGCTTTGCTGAGTGAGTTCTAGTTTTATATAAATAAGAAAATATAAGCTTTATCCTCCATATAATGACCACACATACATCATACTACATAAAATTTCTTGCATCATATTAAGCATGTTCATTATCTTTCATTCTTTCATTATCTTTCACTTCATCATAAGCGATATTGCACAAAGCAAGAGCTCCATGTTGATCGACAACGAATGTTGATCCCTGTCGGTACACATCATCATGGTAGCTAACCCCCGACAGTTGATCCACATTGCAAGGCACATAGCCCACTCATGAATACGGATCCATCATCATACGTCAGAGTCACATAAGTGAAGTCTATCATAGTGCTTGCAAGACTTTCATCATCAAACGGGCCCGGGGTAACATTCGTTAAGTTTCACTTCTCATTAATATAATCTTCCACTTAATATATAATACGTAACTTATAAAGTACACAACATACCAAGTACTAGCCATCATAACACATAATCGATGGCGGCAGCCCCTGACAGTGGGGTCCTAGGGGCAGCAGCCCCTAGTGGGGTCCAAGGGGCAACGCCCCTAGCTGGGGACGGGCTGCCAGGTCAGCGCGTAAAATTTTTATTTTAAGGCCTTTATATAGCATATTTTGTTATAGGAAAATTTATTTTCTTGTTAAAACCCCTTAAAATCTTTACCTTGAAAAGATTAGGTTTACTATGCATGATAGCCCCAAAAACATGGAAACTTTTTTAAATAAGGGGATCTAGAACTCACCTGGATATCGTGAGTAACTTCTAAACTAAGCCTTCTAGGCTAAGATCACACTACACACCTGCAGATAAGTTAACACTTAAAGAAGTTAATTTCTGCCTAATTTCGCTGCTAATTTCGCTGTCAGATAAGCAGTTTCGCTGGCAGTTTTGCTGGCAGATGCGCTGGCAGTTTCGCTGGCAGTTTTGCTGGCAGTTTCGCTGGCAGTTTCGCTGACAGTTTCTCTGGCAGTTTCGCTGCAGTTTTGCTGCCAGTTTCGCCGCCCGTTTCACCCAGCAGTTTCGCTGTCAGATGCGCCCAACTTTCATTGGAATTTCCTAGTTTCGCAATATCTATAGGTCAACCTGGGAACTAGGGAAATTACCAGCGAAACTATAGTTTCACTGGAAATTTTCTTAGTTTCGCTGGATGAGTCCACAGTTTCACTGGATGAGTCCACAGTTTCACTGGATGAGTCCACAGTTTCGCTGATCGAGCTTACAGTTTCGCTGGACGAATAAAAATGACGAACCAGTCCGTTTTTAACCCAAAATCTTAACTTTTTACGTCCAGTCACTTAGTTTATCAACCATGAGACTATATCTAAGCTTTTTACATGTTTTCATATGTAAAAATGTGACCTTTATGTGATTCTTTGCAACTTTTCAAAACCCAAAACCCTAGAATCCGGGTTTGATCTACATAAGGGTTTAAAGGTTGATTCTTACCTAGATTTGTTGTTCCTTCTTATGGTTTGATGCTCTAACACCCAGATCTTCAATCCCTTAACCCTTGAAGCTCCAAATCTTGAGTTTTCTTCACTTTCTCTCTCTACTTTTTCTCTCTACGAATTTGGGTGGCTAGGGTTCAAATGAGGGAGATGGTGGCTGGTTGAATATGTTAAAGGGCTGATTATGGGCCCTTAATCACTTAGGATCTTGACCATAAGTCTAATTTAGCCCATAACCCATTTCCTTCCTTTATTTAATACGCACTAATTAGACCCATTATTCTTGATGACTAGTTTTGACTTTTCGGGTGTTACATTGAACCCACACCTTCTACATCTGCACCACCTACACATCCACAAATCACCCTCACCTACACAAGAAGATTCAAACGAACCCCTGCATAAACTACTCAGGTTGTGCAGGCCCCCATACACTCACCCATATAGGAAGAATTGGACACTAGAGCTCCTATTTCTCCTGAGTAGCAAACCACTCCCATTACTTCTTGATCAGTGTTTAGGTTCCTCATACTCATCCTGATAAGCTCACAACACCAGCCTTAAGCCTTCATTCAGAGTCTCAAAACTCTAGTGAACAACCTTCAGGGGAAAGTTACCATCCCCAGCCTCTAGACCTTAACCACCGAATCCTAAACCTTGAATTCTATGATGATGAAGACATGGGATTTAGTGAGTATCATGAGTTTCTCTTCTCCAAACCTGCTCAAGGAGAGATGAGTGCTCCTGAATCAACTATATCTAGCCCATATCATCCACCCCAAACTGAGGTGGACCTCCCTGAACCTGTTCAAGAAGTCCATATACAAGAGGCTCTCACTTCTGAAAGTGATTATATTATTAAGACCTCAATCATGGCAACCCAGCCCATTGACACTTCAATTAAAGTTGTCATGGTGCAGGGGAACTCCAGAAACCAAGAACTCGATATTGGTGATAAGGAAGAAGACTTTGATCCTATTCTCCCATCCCCTTGTGATTCTTCTAATGAAGATGAGGGGATTTTGCAACCAAAGGTGCACAAGTTGACCAAAACATGCACCTATTTACTTTCAAATAAGTCACTTGTAATCTCAGGTGGCTATCTTACAAAGAAGGATCAATGATTAGTAACTTGAGATCACTAATCTCAAGGACAGGTTTGTTGAGAGACCCCTTAGGAGAACTCAACTAGGGCCAAAAGAACCTGTGGATGTGGTGGACCTAACCCTTAGCTTCCCTATGCAAAAGGGTGATGCTACCAAAAAGGGGGAGAAAGTCCTACCGGTAATCATAGAACCTGGGAGTTCCTCCCATAGTGTTGGACCAAAAGAACCAATGAGCCAAGATCAGGAAAACCTCTAAGTCCCACATGACATCACAACAACTGCTGAAGACTCCCATCAGCTGTTCTGACAAAGTCTGAAGAATCAACAGCTGAAGTTCTAAGAACTGAAGTACAACAGCTGAAGATCCCAAAGTACTGAAGATAAGTACTGAAGTCTAAAGTACTGATAAACACAAGTACTGAAGACTTCAAGTACTAAAGACAAGTGCTGAAGATCAAAGTCTGAAAAACTGAAGAACTGATGATCAACTGCTGATGCACAAAGTCTGAAGACAACAACTGGAGACATCAGCTGATGACAACTACTGAAGTCATCAGCTGATGAATCATCTGAAGACCAAAGTCTGAAGACCAAAGTGCTGAAGTTTCAGAGTTTGTCATAACAGCTGAAGAAGTCTTCTTCAGTTGTTGTGATGGTTTATTTTCTTTTCAGTAGTATTATGTTTTTCATTTCAGTAGTTTGTACAACAGCTGAAGAGTTTGTTCTTCAGCTGTTATAGTTCAGTAGTTGTAAACGACTGAAGAGTTTGTTCTTCAGTCGTTATAGCTTTTCAGTAGTTTCCTTTTCAGTACTTGTAATAGGTAGAACACTTAGAAATTAAGAAGATGTCAACTGTTGTGACATCTTCAGTAGTTGTGTTCTATCAGTAGTTAGTTAAATAATTGTTTAATGTCAGTGGAATCTGACAACAGTATGGGTCATTTGCCTATAAAAGGGCAGTGACCTGAATGTATTCCACGCCGAAACATGTGAAATAAACGAATATTATTCCTTTTAAGGCAGAATTATTCTCTCTCTCTACAATTTACTTTACATGCAATATTCCTTATGTTCTTGCATTAATTGCTAATTATCATGCTAAATCCGCTGCGAACATAATCTAATTGATCAAACTAGAGGCTGTGATCCTAACAAATGGTATCAGAGCGGGTTAATCATTGATCGATTTCACTATTGATCATTTGAAACTGCTCTTTTGATCTCTAAGTTTGATCGAATTAGCAATTTGCAAGAATTAGCTGTAGAGAGAGAGATTCTGCTGTTTCTGGCCGAAAACTTGAGGTTCTCTGGTGGTTTTGAGTTATATTTGTTTTGTTTAAACTTGAGTTTGACTAAAAACTGAGATGACTACACCAACAAACGATCCTCACAATACTGATTCCTCAACCAAGCCACCGATGCTTGTGAGAAATGAGTATAACATATGGCAAAGACGTATGCTTCACCACTTGTCTGTCAACAGTGCTGGTTGTTGGAAGTCAGTGGTGCATGGACCATACAAGCCTATGGTGAGCGTCCCTGAATCTAATGAACAGGTTCCAAAGAAACCTGAACAATATTCGGACGAAGATCTAAAGCTGTTCGAGATTGATGCTAGAGCCCATGGAATTTTAGCCATGGCTATTCCAAATGAGATTTACTCAGGGCTTTTGCATCATGAGACTGCTCATGACCTATGGGTTGCTCTAAAAGAACAATTTGGAGGAACTAATTCGGTCTTAGCAAACAATAGGGAAATCCTCGCCCAAAAATATGAGACATTCTCATATAGAAAGGGTGAGACTCTGACCCAGCGGTTTGAGCGGTTCTCTTGTTTGATTTCTGAGCTGAAGATGGTCAAACAAGAGTACTCCAACAGCCAGATGAACAACAGGTTCCTCAGATCACTGCCTGAGAGATGGGACACTTATACCATTGTCCTACGCTCCAGTGCAGATCTGGAAACTCTATCTCTCACCCAACTTCACGGGAAACTACTCACATTTGAGAGAGAGATAGAGCAAAAGAGGAAGTTGTCCACTTCGGGCAAGCTCGCTGATGACTTTGTTCAAGGCAATGCTGCCTTGATAAGTCAGGAGTCAGAATATGCTTCATCAGAAAGTTCTTATAATGAGCATATTGATTTCTCTACCAACTCAGAACAAGCTTTTGTTGGTGTTAGTAGTGGTTCAGGAGGCAGCGGTGATAACTGGTGCTTTTTGATGGATGATTTGAAGGGCATTCCAGATGATGATCTGGAGGAGATGGATATTTTGAGCCAAATGGCAATGATCAATATCAGATCTCAAAATTTCTATAAAAGAACTGGTAGGAAATTCCCTAGTCTCTCTGGCAAAACCAAAGTTGGTTTTGACAAGAGCAAGTTGAGGTGTCACAAGTGCCAAAGGCTTGGACACTTTGCTAGAGAGTGTAGATCATCTGGATCTAACTCCTCTGCACCCTTTGTGACTTTTCCAAGCAATAGCTCATAGCACAGAGGGCAACCTTCCTCCAGTTCTGGTCATCCATCACAAGCACAGGCATCACCTGCTTATTTTCTGCCTCAGGGGTATATGCCATACTCATACCCCTGCTACTACGTGCCTCAGTCCAGTCAAACTCAAGCACCTTCTGCTCAACCACCACAGGCTCTTCCTGAGCCTCAATCTTCCCCATCTCATCATCAAACTCAACCTCAACAACACAGCTTCTTCACCCCAGGAGTTGTTGACTGGAATAGTCTACCAGATGATCTATCTGGTCAGGAACAACTACTCCAAGGTGCTGGTCAACATGGTGGTGATAGTCCTTTTGGAAATCTTGCTCTGATGGCCCTTGAGTCTGCTGAGGGGTCATCATCCAATGCCTCATCACAGGTATCATCTGAGGCCAAAGCCAAGCTTTGTTCTGAATCATGCATAGCAGTATTTGCTTCTATTAGAGAAGCAAATGTAGCTTTAATAGATAAAAATCTTGAGCTAGAGCACACTATTTCCAAAAGAAAAGCTGATTTTGAGGTTGTACTAAAAGAGAAAAATGATGAGATTTACAAGCTTAAATGCCAAATCAAAGATGGTAAAGCTAGGGAAGATGTACTTCTAGAGAAGTACAGAGACCTCAAGGAAACTCTTGCAAACACCCAAGTAGAGTGTGATCGATGGGTGCAATCATGCAAGGGTTTTGAAATGCTTCTTAACAAGCAATCAGCTTCCAATGTGAAGTTTGGGATTGGTTATAATCACACTGCTCCTCCTACAGATTTCACTTCAAGAGCAGAAGTTGAATCTGATGGAGAGAGCAATAACCAATCCTTCTCATCATGTGACCTACTACCTTCTGATTCAGCATCATCAGAGATAGAAGTCAGCAACCAATCAGCAGATGCTACAAGAGCTGATGGTTTAAATGCTGACTGTCACATGATCAAAAAGTTGATCAACTCAGGTGTTGTCTCTAGAAGTACTGAAAGTACTAGAGAGCAAGTGATAACACTTGAAGTTCAAACCTCAACTACTGCCAGCACTGAAGAGAAGAAAACTGACAGTAGAAAAGGTTTGAAGACAACTAAAGAAGAGGTCAGGAAAGCAGGTACTAAAGGGAAGAAAACTGCTAGTACTGATAACAAACAGCTGAAGAACAAGTCTTCAGCAGTTTCATCTTCTTTGGTTGATGATCAACACAAGATGAAGAAGAAGCCATATGAGATATGTGGCTTGTTCAATCATCTTACTGATGATTGCTGGTACAAAAGGGGTTCCAAACTCAAACAAGAGGAGAAAATTAAAGGGCTAATAAATGAAATGAAAAATGATTTTGAAACCAAGTTTGTACTAGCAACATCAAAGCCTGAAATCCCTAAGCCCAAAGCTAAATCTAAAAGGAAAGTAGGGATTACTCAGGCAACAGCTGAGGTTGCTCAAAAGAAGATGGTACAACATAGGAATCCACCATCAGCAAGTCCCAATGTGTCTGAAGAGCTGAAAGCTTTATCACAAAGTCAGACACAACTGGTGATGATGGTTCAGCATCTAATGGGAAGAGTCAACCATTTAGATGCTCCTGTGTTGAAACCAAAGAAAAGGAAATCCAAGCCAAAGGGTTCCTCTTCTACACCATTTTCTTCACCTCAGGCTGTTACACATAACACACCTGTTAGTGTTGCACCTATAGTTGAGAACAGACCCAAAACCAAACAGGTTTGGGTCTCTAAAACTAACTAACATGTGGTTATGATTGCAGGGTTCTTCAACATGCCAAAAGAGCATCTGGTATGTAGACAGTGGAGGATCTATGCACATGACAGGAAGCAGCTCCCTTCTTAATGACTACTCTCAAGGAAAGAAGGGATTTGTCTCCTTTGGCAATGATGCAAAGGGTTACATCATCGTAAAAGGCTTTGTTTCCAATGGGGAAATAAGGTTTGATGATGTTAACCATGTGGAGAATCTCAAGTACAACCTCTTGAGTGTCAGTCAAATGTGTGATAAAGGCCATATTGCCCTTTTCACAAGCCAGAACTGTCGGATTCTGTCATCCAAAGTTCTAAATTTGATTGACAAGGTGTTGGATGAATACACTCTCCTGAAGGCCAACAGGACAGGAAGAGTGTATGCCTTAGATCTTTCCAAAAAGATAGATCTAAAAGGCCATCCTTGCCTATTCTCCAAGGCATCTTCTCAAGAATCTACTCTATGGCATAGAAGGCTGGGGCATGTTAATTTCAAGAACATGAATCAGTTGATAAGCCATGGTTTAGTAAGAGGATTGTATTTGAAGGAGTTCAAGTGTGAAGACAACTGCACTGCTTGCTTAAAAGGAAAACAACACAAAGTTTCATTCCCTTCAATAGAAGAACCAAAGTCCACTGCCTGCTTGCAGCTCCTGCACATGGATCTCTTTGGTCCTGTCAGAGTGATGAGCATGGCAAAGAAGAAATACTGCCTGGTAATTGTGGATGATTATTCCAGGTTTGTGTGGACTTTCTTCTTGCACTTTAAGGATGAAGCAGCCAAGACTATCATGAACTTTGTGTTATTTGTAGAAAAGCAGTATTCCCTACAGGTCAAGTGTGTGAGGAGTGACTATGGAACAGAATTTAGAAACCACACACTTGATGACTTCTACCTGTCCAAGGGAATTAAAAGGCAGTTTAGTATTCCTAGAACTCCTGAGCAGAATGGAGTGGTGGAGAGAAAGAACAGGACTCTCATTGAAGCTGCAAGGTCAATGCTGGCTGACTTAGGATTGCCACTGACCTTTTGGACTGAAGCTGTCAATACAGCTTGCTATGTACAAAATAGAACTTTAGTGAATAAGAGGTTGATGAAGACTCCTTATGAAATTCTTCATTATTTGGCTCCTCTAATTTCATTCTTTAGAGCCTTTGGGTGTCCATGTTTTATTCTCAACACTAGCAACCCACTCCAGAAATTTGCTAGTAAGGTGGATGCAGGGTATTTTGTTGGTTATTCATCAACTTGCAAGGCATACAGAGTCTTCAACTGTAGGACAAAAGTGGTTGAAGAAACTCTGCATGTTAAGTTCAATGAATCTCCAAAGGACAAGATTCCACAAAACCCTGTGGAGCTGTTTGATCTGGACATACTGCAATATGTTCCTTATCAAACTCCAGCTGTTGAGCCTGTCAACAGTTGTCCACCTAGTGGTACTTATGATTATGTAGTCAGTACTCACCTCTTCAGGTTTGGTGACAACCTGCCTGAGTCCACTAAACCTGATGCTCCTGTAGCTTCAGCAGCCCCATCCACAATAAATGCTGATGAGATTTCTGCATGCTCTACTTCATTTGAGCTGCCATCTCCTACATGGTTTCAAGAATCTCCATCACCATTTGTTGCTGCTGAAAGTCCTACAAACACTTGCACTGACATTATAGTCTATCAAGAGCTGAAGAATCACCCCACATCTCAAATCATTGGTGATATCAATGCTGGAGTTTCAACCAGGAGTCAATTGTCCAATTTCTGCTTCTATGCTCTCTTCATCAGTCAGCAAGAGCCAAAGAACTATCATGTTGCTTTAAGAGACAATGGATGGGTTGAAGCAATGCAGCTTGAGCTTCTTCAGTTCAAGAAACAGCAAGTGTGGGAGCTTGTTCCTTTACCCCAAGGGAAGTGTGCAATAGGCACCAAATGGGTATTCAGGAACAAAACAGATGATAAGGGCCAAATTGTCAAGAACAAGGCCAGGCTGGTTGTCCAAGGATTTGCACAAGAGGAAGGCATCGATTATGATGAGACCTTTGCTCCTGTGGCAAGACTGGAAGCAATCAGACTGTTCTTAGCTTATGCTGCCTTTCACAGTCTTAAGGTTTATCAAATGGATGTCAAAAGTGCCTTCTTATATGGAAAAATAAAAGAAGAAGTTTATGTGTGTCAACCACCAGGCTTTGAGGACAACAAACATCCTGATTGGGTGTACAAGCTTGATAAGGCTCTTTATGGGCTGAAGCAAGCTCCTAGAGCTTGGTATGAGACACTCTCAACTTTTCTTTTAGAGAATAAGTTCACTAGAGGCACCATTGATAAAACCTTATTCATCAAGACTGTGGGACAACATAAGCTCCTTGTTCAAATTTATGTAGATGACATCATCTTTGCATCCTCTGATCTAAAGTTGTGTGATGAATTTACAATGCTCATGAAGCAAAAGTTTGAAATGAGTGCTATGGGGAAATTACAGTTCTTTCTAGGTTTGCAAATCAAACAAAGGGATGATGGAATTTTCATCCATCAGTCCAAATACACCAAAGAGTTGTTGAATAAGTTTGACTTACAAACCTGTAAGCCCTGTTCTACTCCCACGAGCAGCATCACACAACTAGATGTATATCAGAAAGGTAAAGCGGTTGATGAAACCCTTTACAGATGTATGATTGGGTCCTTGATGTACCTTACAGCTTCTAGACCAGACATCATGTTTGCAACATGTGTTTGTGCTAGATTTCAGGCTGCACCTAAAGAATCCCATTTGATTGCAGTCAAAAGGATCTTTAGATATCTGCAAGGTACCCAATCACTAGGTCTTTGGTATTCAACTGGGCATTCTTACAAATTAGTTGCTTTCTCTGATAGTGACTATGCAGGATGCAAAGTCACAAGAAAATCCACTTCTGGTGGTTGCCAATTCCTAGGCAATTGTTTAGTTTCTTGGCAGAGTAAGAAACAAACATCAATTGCTACATCCACTGCTGAAGCTGAGTACATTGCTGCTGCAAGTTGTACATCTCAGATACTCTGGCTTCAGAACCAACTCTTGGATTATGGCATTACAGAGACTAAGACTCCATTATTAATGGATAGTGCTTCAGCTCTTTGCATTGTCAAAAATCCAGTCCAACACTCTAGGACCAAACATATAGAGATCAGACATCATTTTATTAGGGATTGCTATGAAAAAGGTCTGATTAATCCAAAGTTTGTGCCTAGTGCTGATGAGCTTGCAGATATATTTACTAAGCCTTTAGATAGTGCCACATTTTAAAACTTAGTACTAAGGCTTGGTATGCTGCAGCTCGAATAATTTGACCAATACTGATGCTCTCAGTTCACAAGTACTGATGAGCATTAGTATGCAAAGGTCAAATATAAGTACTGATGAGTAATTTAGTCTTCATCATTTTCACAACTACTGAAGACTAAAAGGCTTCAAAGTACTGATGTACATTATTTGTCGAAAACAACTGATGTAGTGAGGTGGATTACAACTACTGATGTATCATTTTCAAACAAATAAGTACTGAAGAACAAATTTTGTTCACAAGTACTGATGTGTAATTTACACAAGTACTGAAGACACAATTTGTTCACCAGCACTGGAGTATTTCATCAGCACTTGTGAACATCTGATCACAAGAGCTGAAGGCATAAATACTCACAAGAGCTGAAGGGTCAATGAAACATCTGAAAGTCAGCCAAAGAGCTGATGAGTAAATGTGGAGGTCAGCATGAAACAACTGATTTGACGGAAACAACTGATGAGTAATTTTATTCTTCAGCTGATGCCAACAGCTGTTGTTTCATACCCAAACAACTGAAGGACAAAACCATGTCTTCAGTAGTTTCACAACTACTGATGACTAACACCACGTCCTCAGTTGTTTACAACAACTGAAGCAATACCATGTCTTCAGTAGTTCACAACTACTGATGTCAGTAGTTCACAACTACTGAAGGCTAACACCAAGTCTTCAGTTGTTACCACGTCTGAAGATGAAAACTAGGTCTTCAGTAGTTTATAACTACTGAAGACTGACAATAAGTCTTCAGCCGTTTACAACATCTGAAGGACAAAACCAAGGTTTCAGTAGTTTCAACTACTGAAGACTAACACCAAGTCCTCAGATGTTACAACCACTGAAGGTTAAAACCACGTCATCAGTCGTTACATAACTAACACCAAACCTTCAGTAGTTTTCTTTCAGCCTTTGCCATACCCTATAAATACCCAACCTTCAGAGCTTTTCATTCTCACTTGACCTAACTTTTTAAAACCTCTGAAAATCCCATACACCATTAATGGCGGCCATGCAACTCAAACCTCGACACAACTGTGTAGCTCATCTCACCAAATCGCCATTATGGCCCAAGTTTCACAATGTCGTCGATCTAATGACCGACTCACCATACCAGACGGCATTCCTTCTCAACCCCACCATATACACCGACTCCCTATCGGAGTTCTGGACGAACATCATCGTCCAAACCGGAGAGAATGATGGCGAGGTCTCTCTCCGGTCCTCCGTAAACAACCACCAAGTGGTTATCACTCCAGCTACCATTCGAGAAACCCTAAAGCTGGAGGATGCCACCTACCCAACCTCCTACCCCAAAGGCGCCCTCGATCTATGCTTCACTGCCAACGACTATCAGGGCGACCTCTCTGCCACCACCTTGTTGAAGAAACACTTCCCAGATCCCCAACGACTAATCTTCCACATGGTGAATGTGTGTCTGGCTCCCAAAACTTCTTCATGGGACCATATGTCAACAAGGTGGCAACAGGTATTGTACTCTATCCTTGATAAACAACCCCTAAATTTTACTGATATTATATTTTTGGAACTCAAGGATATGGCCACAAAACCCATTTCTAACCGTTGGATCTTGTATCCTCGGTTCATAATGGCCATCATCCAGAGCCAGCTTCAAGCTGAGGGACTTGTTGGCACTGGGTCCCTGCCATGGTTGTTCTAGCCGAGGTATACTCCAGGCACAACACCGACCACACACTCAAACAGGCTGGCCGGCTACGAAAACCCACGCAGCAGGAACCCACAGCCTCCACCTTCAAAGCCAAAGTCCCCACCAAGCCAAAAGCCAAGAAGAAGCCCAAAAAGGCTACTCAGGGAAATGAGTCCCCTGAGGATGCCCCTGCAACACAAAGGCAGGATGTGGCTGCTGGTTCGATTCTCCCAGCAGCTACCATGACTCCACCCACCACAACCGCACAGGTCTCCTCTCATCAGAAGCCTGATGCAACCACTACTGGGGCACCCACACATCTGGGGTCTTTCTCACTTGAGGAGACTGCCATTGAAATGCACACTCCTCCCCATGTGCACTCTGCTTCAAGCCCATCTCCCACAGAAGCCACCCCACAAAGTCCAACCCTAATAATTGCCAAAGTGTTGACCCACCTGAGCACTCCACCCTCTCCCCAGAAACCTATTACAACTGGGGAGACTCCAACCGAAGAGAGGGTGGATACAAGTGCTGGTGGGAGCCCCAACACAGAGAATCACATGTCCAATCTCCCAGTGTGGCTAGGGAGATAGGACATTCTGGTGAGGCTGCCACTTCCCCTGCATCAGCACATGAGCAGGGTGAAGCTGGTACAAGCAATAAGACCTCACCAGAGGCAACTGCCGATGATGGATCCAATCCGGAGGCTGGAAGTCCCCAGTACCAAGAACAAGGGGCACATGCTACTACTGAGCCATACTCCGAGCATGTATATCCAGACACAGTCAGGAGGTCAGGTGATTCAGTTTATACTGATGATGACCTGAGCTTCTTTTTTGATGTAGTTGCTCACAACACTATCTTAGAGGATGAGATAAGCAGACTCAAGGAGCTGCTTGCTCAAATGACTCAAGATAGAAGTCCATCTACCACCACTGACCCACAGATGGCACCTTCACCCGAAGGTCTCCAAAACACACAACCACTCCCCAAAACTCAGCCACCAGCCCCTGCTTCTGGCACTAGCTCTCAGGGCCAGAACCCCCCTGAGCAGCTAGATGCTATCCTCCAGAAATCCCTGCCTCTCATCACACCCATAATCATAGAAATTGTGATGAAAACCATTGATGAGAGGTTTCCCACACATATCCAACCTCTGGTGGAGGTTGCTGTTGCTAAAGCACTTGCTGAGAGTCAAACCCCAACCAATGCACCCAAAAAGGGGGAGACCTCAGTGCAAGTTAAGAGGAAGAGGGGAGAGGAGGAGTTAGAAGTAGGAAGAAAGGAGGTGATTGAGAGGGAGAAGGTTGAGGAAACTAAGGGGAAGGGGCGGGAGAAGGAGGAGAGAGCTGAAAAAGAAGTGACTGGAATCCAAAAGGATTTCAGTGTCACTTATCAAAAGAAAGAGAAGGTGAGGGAGGGTGTTGACTCTGATCTAGCAGCCCTTGTCAAGGAGGCTGATGCTGAGCATAGCCGATCAATGGACTCTGTCATTGATCAGCTGTTCAGGCAAGGCTTTGACAAGGACACTGCCTTGCTAGATCAGGAGATCAGGAACATGGAGAGAAGAGAGATTGAGTACCGATGGACTACTTATAGCCAAGAGGAAAGAAAGAAACTTGAGGCTATGAGTAGGTTCACTTCGAAGTACCTGGGCAGGCCAGTCCTTGATGTCAAGGCATGGACCAGGGACAGACTCTTGGCAATAACCACCAAGATCTGCACGGCTGGTGATTTCACTAAAGGACTGGTCGCTGAGGCCCTCTCAGAAGCCGGTGCTGGGAACAGGACACTGCTAGTAAAACAGACCAAACCAGCTCTTATCTCTAGGTTACTAGCAGTGCCTGCCAACATTCCCACACCAACAACCCAACCACAACCCACTAAACCAACCCCTTCACCATCAAAACCCGCAGCCAATGATCCACCCTTGAAGAAGAAGAGAAGGGTGTTGAGGCTGCAAGAAGAAGAAGAGGAGGAGGATGAGGAGGATAGACTGCCCCTTTCAGCAGTCATCCCTCTACCAAAAGCCAAACCTCAAACCATCACTCCCACCTCACAGATGGATACTGTGAGGGTAAAGATAGAGGAAGAGGAGCAGCAGCAGCTTCATGATGCTGAAATGCTTAAGTCAATTGACCAAGCATATGCTGCCTCCACCTCTATCATGAACATGAAGAAGGAAGCTCTGAGACTCTTCACTCTCAAACAAACCTTCCAATATAACAAAGAGAGAGTGAGGACTTGGCCTGATCCTAGGGTGGCTCACAGGATCACAAAGAAAGATATTCCTGTGAGGTACAAGAGCCAGATGAAGAGGATTGTAGATGAAGTAATCACAATGGCTCTTGTATTAACACCCTGGGAAATTGTGGATGAGTTCGAGAAAGCTTATAAGTCTAAGCAACCACCTGAAATGATGTTGGAGAACAGGATGGTTAGAAAAGGCTTAGTTTATAAGAAGCTTGAGAACTTCCACAAAGATGAGCTCAACTTGTTGCTTGAGGGCAGACATCCAGATGAATTTGCTTATAGGCAAATCACAACAGTTGAGCTCAAGAATGGCAAACAGGTCAAGTTTTTCTCAGAGCTGTACGGCCGTGAAGGATTATTTGATGGTGGGGCTGGACCTATCTAAAGAAGAACAAATGATTTTTGTCCGAGCCTACACCAGAGAATCCTACAGGCTTGTACGTGGGACGTAGGTTTCATGGATGGGACAACAGCTCTGTGTCCAATTCCCCAAAACAGGGCTCCCATCCATACTTAGCCAAACAAATACCATAAACCTTCTCCCAGGCCAGTGCTTATCAGGGTCAACTTCTAATCTGATCCAGAAGGAAATAGACCAATCCTTATGCCAACAATAAGTGGGACAACAAATAATTAGAGGTTTTGGCTGCATTGGTTCAGGGGGAGTTTGTTGGACCAAAAGAACCAATTAGCCAAGATCAGGAAAACCTCTAAGTCCCACATGACATCACAACAACTGCTGAAGACTCCCATCAGCTTTTCTGACAAAGTCTGAAGAATCAACAGCTGAAGTTCAAAGAACTGAAGTACAACAGCTGAAGATCCCAAAGTACTGAAGATAAGTACTGAAGTCTAAAGTAATGATAAACACAAGTACTAAAGACTTTAAGTACTAAAGACAAGTGCTGAAGATCAAAGTCTAAAGAACTGAAGAACTGACGATCAACTGCTGATGCACAAAGTCTGAAGACAATGACTGAGGACATCAGCTGATGACAACTACTGAAGTCATCAGCTGATGAATCATCTGAAGACCAAAGTCTGAAGACCAAAGTGCTGAAGTTTCAGAGTTTGTCACAACAGCTGAAGAAGTCTTCTTCAATTGTTGTGATGGTTTATTTTCTTTTCACGAGTTTTATGTTTTTCATTTCAGTAGTTTGTACAACAGCTGAAGAGTTTGTTCTTCAGCTGTTATAGTTCAGTAGTTGTAAACGACTGAAGAGTTTGTTCTTCAGTCGTTGTAGCTTTTCAGTAGTTTCCTTTTCAGTACTTGTAATAGGTAGAACACTTAGGAAATTAAGAAGATGTCAGCTGTTGTGACATCTTCAGTAGTTGTGTTCTATCAGTAGTTAGTTAAATAATTGTATAATGTCAGTGGAATCTGACAACAGTATGGGTCATTTTCCTATAAAAGGGCAGTGACCTGAATGTATTCCACGCCGAAACATGTTAAATAAACGAATATTATTCCTTTTAAGGCAGAATTATTCTCTCTCTCTACAAGTTACTTTACATGCAATATTCCTTATGTTCTTGCATTAATTGCTAATTATCATGCTAAATCCGCTGCGAACACAATCTAATTGATCAAACTAGAGGCTGAGATCCTAACACATAGTATAGACATAGAGGATTCTCCACCCTTATTTGTAGTTGTCCATACTCAACAACCTCCTCAGATTCATATTGACGTGGACTCACTTATTCAAAGCTTGTTCGAGGAGGGTATTCCAAGGGCTATGTCTATCCCATCATATCTTGCTAAAAATGAGATAATAGGATGGAGCTATAATGCTGATAGAAGTGCCCTAATACTCCTTAAACTTTAGGGGTAGCAAGAAGTCTTTAATTTTCAGACCCTTAAGTACTATGAGAGTCTTCCTCTAGTTCACATGCCACTTGCTTACACAAGTCACAACAGGAAAGCTGATAGAACAACTGAGAGGATTCAAGATATGGTGGTTGAAAAGTTTAGACTGAGAACTTTCCTACATAGACAAAGGCCAGCAGACATTGTTATTGGTTTGGATGTTGAAGCGAATCATAAGATTAGTTTCAAAAAAAAACCTTGGTTGAAGGCCCACTAGTAGAACTTGTGAACCTTGAGATAGGAGCAGCTTCAACACCCATTACCCTCAGTAAGGCACCAGCTGGTGAAGGTGTCTCACAACCTCTCGCTAGCCAGAGCTCAAGTGCAGCACCAAGGAATGAAGGATAAATCTCTCTCCACCCTGAGTCACCCAAGTAGGAAATTAACTCCTAAAGAGATTGAGAAGGAGGAAAGAGAGAGTAAGAAGAAGCAAAGAGGAGATAGTTCAAGTAAGACCCTAAGCTTTATGGAAGCTGTAATCAGGCCTGCCCCAGGTCAGTCACTCAAGATGATGAGTTTAGGGCAGCTAGATTGAATATTTGGGGATAAGAAACTATAATATAAAACTCATATCTCTTCCCTTAGAAGAATTGAATGAACTTGTTAAAACCGAGTTGTCAAAGGAGAGAAAGGAGGCTAAGGATGTAGAATTGCTCCTCAAAATCAAAGAAGAGAGGAGGAGAAAGAGACTCTACAAAGCTCCTACTCTCTCCCCAGTTCAGGAAAGCCCTGAGAAAGAGGTTATGGCTACTAAGCAACAACCTCAAGTAGGTAGTCAATAAGATAGAATATGATAACCTACTTGAGTGCCACAGGCCTCTATCAGGCAACAAACCTTCTTCCCTTATCCTATGAGTACATTGAGTTTGAATAACTCAAGCAACTTGAGTAACAAATACTGAAAGAACAAAAACCTGCAAAGAGGAAGATGAGGAAGAGGCTGCAAAGCAAGAGCCACCATCAGAGCAAATTTTAAAGAAGTCCACTAATAGGCAAAAGATGGTGAATTTCTTGAAGTTGTATGGATTCTTTGGAAGAAGACTTGGTCTAGTGTCTCTATCCACCATAGATGAGCATATTAGTGATCAAGTAAAAGATCAAAAGGGGTGAGCTTGTTGACTTGCATTCTCTACTAAGTCAGGCTACACCTAAAGTTTAGGTCAAGGTTGAACCACAAGAGACAACATAACCTAGACCTAGTACTGGACCATAGCCAACTTCATTTTGTGATCCATAGCAGGGTCCTGATCCTTCTACTTCTGAACCTATGAAGGAAAAGGACTCAACTAAAGAAGATAAACAAGAACAATTTAGTGCTACAGGCCAGTCTCCTCAGTTAAAATACGGAAGGAGGAAAAAGGATGGTCATAAGAAGGGACAAGAAGAAGAAGATGAAGTCCAAGGCATCCACCTCTACACATCAGGATGGGTCATAACATCCTGAGGTTGCTCAAGAAGAGGCTTCTCAACAAAGTCCACTCATTGTAAAGCCTTTTGCTGTTGAGAGACCCATCTTATCCTAGATGTTTGCTACTAATCTAGACATATGGTATGTCACTAGAGATCAAGGAGGTCAATACATCTACTTTTGACAAAACATTCTTGACCTTTATCTACATGATCTTTATGAGATGAGGAGATACTTTGAGAGTCTGAGGGATTCTGACCAACTGATAATGATGAAGGGAATGATCTTGATCCTTATGAGGACTGTCAACAGATGAAGAACAACACTCAAAGGTCCCTTCAATTTTGGTAGCATCAGCCTAAGGGGAGTTTGTTAAGATTACAATTAGAGGCTAATGCAACCAAAGAGCTCTCAGCATGCACATGTGAAGTACAAGGAAGTTACTTTGGAAGATTTGATACAACTCAGTGAATTATGCTAAGTATCAAATCTTATGAAGCCAAAAGACTATATCTTCCAAAGCCAAAAGACCATATCTTCTGAACCCAAAAGACCATATCTTGCAAAGCCAAAGATGAAGTCTTCCGAAGCTTCAAAAACAAAGTTTTCCAAAACCAGAGACTGATTTCTTTTGAAGACAGAGAATACATGCTTTTTTTGAATCACCTTTTAATAAAAGCTGAACCATTTTTCGTTGCCATCTTTGAAGACTCACCAGCTTATATGAGTTGGTGAAAAGTCCATACTTTTGTCAAACTGTAGATTAAGGTCTTTTGTCTATAACTTTCTACTTTTGTACTTTTATCCTTTTTATAATATATTAGGATGTGAGTTATGGAATGTTATAGTTAAAAGTCAAAAGGCAATCTGCCTTTTGACTCTACATTGATCTTCTTGTCTAGATTAGTGTTCCCAGCTGGCCTTTAAAGTATGGATGGCTGGAGGATGTAGTATAAAGTATCTCAAGTAGTATAAAGTATGTTGTCTACATTGATCTTGTTGTAACGGTTGTAAAAGAACTTGAGAGCAATATACAGTATTCTTAAAAACCATATTATCTTGTTCTTGTTCTTGTTCTTATTCTTGTTCTTATTCTGTCTCTTTACTTGTGTTCTTAGTATCATCATAAGCCGGTTCCATATTTGACTTCTTAAGTGTTCTAAGTCTCTTCTCATTATGAAATTGTTACATTGACCCCCTCTAATGGTCATGCGAACTAATATTTGACACAATGAGCTGATGTATGACACAATGACCAAAATACCCTCCTCTTGAAAATAATTTAAGGATACATGTCAAACCCACAATACTTCTTAGGCTTTTTAAATGAAACAATCATTTAGTATAACCCTACCCTATATGATATTTGAAAAGTTTTCTAGATATATATATAGTATTTTAAATTTAAGTTTTTTGTTATATATAATATTTTAAAAAATTTATAAGAGTATGTATGAAATTCTTACGTTTAACGATTTTCAATTTCTTTACTCATCTCTGACTGCTTATATTGTTTTTTTATGAATTCTTGAAAAGAAATGTTTTATGCTACTATAATAGTAAATGTAAAATAATATTTTATATGGTAATAAATATGACATTAATAAAAAAGATGACTAGCATAATATAGTTTATATGATTAAAATTAACATTTATTTTCTTAATAACTTGTAATTTACTTCGATTATCATATATAGTTGCATCATGTATGTTTTAAACTTTCACATTTTATATGAAAATGAGACATCTTACTGGTAGAATGTCTCATTTGCAGACAAATAAAACTAATTTTCTAATAAAATAATTTATAATTTTTCAAGCTAACTCTTAATCTATTGCTAATTATAGTATGTACTAATCCAAGGTGACAGTGGTTTACAATATGGTTTCATAACTTCATAATTTAGCCACTATATTTTACAGATATTCCCTATCACATGATTGGCTACTTTGGGTGGCACAACAGCCGCATACATCGCCACCTTGACCACCAAGAGCTCTCAAGCAACCTATACCGCCTCCACCTGCTTCTCTACAGAGAAGTCATATCTTATTTGTAATCTATTTCTAGGGTTCCGAATACATTATTTTGATTTAGTTTGAATCAATACGAATAAAATCAATATAAAGAGAGAAAACTTTGACGGAGCTGAACCCTCCGATGAGTGAAACTAAGTTGCTGGAGGTTTGGAGCTAGAAATGTAAAAAACAAAGAGATTAATAGAGGAGATCAAACCAGGTTTGAGCTTCTTTTGTCATAAAGTTTGTATTCCGACAAGCTTGAAGCTTTGTTCTCCGACAACATTTTTAAACCAACATGGGCTCAATCAACCTTCAAGCTGTAAATAAAAGAGATCGGAATCGGCTCCCGCGAAAATGTAAGTTAAAGAGACATGCTACTGATGATAAGAGAAAACTGACTATGTTTGCACATAAAATAAAAAAACCGAGATATGAATCTTCATTTCTAATTTGATCAGCATATATTTTTCTTAAATTAGAGGAAGAGTAACTTATATTCATATCAAAAGATCAAAATTAACCAAAAATTAACTCAAAACCCAATAGTCACCCAAATTTTTCCCTGCCGATGTGGGAGTTACAGTGCCGGCACTAGAGATTTGAGTGTTGACTAGAGAGAGATTAGAAGATTATGGATATTTAGTATTAATTATTTAGTTAAGTTAGATTTGAGATTTTTTAATATAACTAGTTTGATACCCGAACGCGCGTTGCGCGTTAGAAGAACGGCCTAAACGGAGGCTCAGAACTCTGTCATGATAGCCGCAACCTAACACGTTCAACAAACAATGAGAGTCGATACAATGACAAATATAATACCATATAACATGAGAAATTGAGGGATTTACATCAAATATGAAGCCTATCGTTTCGTTGTGATCAAGGAACTCCTTCCACTGTTTCCCAATGCTTACCTGCAACAATGCCAATGAATCTTTATATGAAAGCGATAATATATAAAAACTTGTTTTATTTAGTGGGTGTTTGGCATTGAGTTTTAGAAGTGGTTATAAAATAATAGTGTTTCACTTTTCAAGTTATAGATAATGAGTTTCTAGTGTTTGGGTATAGTAAAACCGATTCTGAGTATCTGATTATTTCGGAATCAAACAATCAGTTTTGGATAATCAGTTCGGGAGTGGCGGCAACAAAGCTGATTATGATTATTTCTGGTAGTTTTACATCTAATTCTAAAATAATCAGAATTTATTGTTACTTATTTCATATCACATAATCACTTCCAAAACACATGCCATGCATCACTTTAAACACACACGATGAAATACAACAATTTTGATATAAGCTACGATGAATCACGAAAAAGACAGTACAAGATAATTAAGGATGTGCAGTCCAAAACACATGCCATGCATCACTTTAAACACACAAGATGAAATACAACAATTTTGATATAAGCTACGATGAATCACCAAAAAGAGAGTACAAGATAATTAAGGGTGCGCAGTCTTGTTTTGGGCAGATTTTGATGAAAATCCTAAGCCGGCCACTAACTATGATTTTAGGAAATGACAAATATACTGGCCAGGTTGGGTGGGTCTGCTGGACCGGACAGACAAGGTAATTAGGGGTGCAGGATCCGCTTTATGAACACCCTAAAAGGTAACTAACTATATTACAAAAATTAATATATTTTCACGACCATTTAAAAGCACACGTATATATATTCCAGTCAACTATAAAGAATAACTGTTGAAACTTCAGTTGACTTAGCACCCTAAAATCGCTTGACTTCTTACAACATAGTACATGAGCGCTCTCATTAGCAGGGTTCTTGGTCCACAAAGATATTTTTTCCTACCTTGATCTTACATTTACAACTGCTCCACATATATCATCACCATGATCAAACTGCTCCCCGATCATTGCTAGCAACTACAGTATTAACATACGGAATAAAAGTTACAAAGAGTATGAAGTAGCAAGACCTTAATATAGAAAGAAAAACACATTATGGAAGTACCGTATACAGCCAACAGGTATCAGACTTGGACTTCGTAAAGGTCAACCGGATTTTTTATGGGTGCTACTGGATACCAAAAATGGCAGCCAATGACCGAAATCATTTATGTACACTACAAGTTGGATCAGAGCCGATTGTTGATTGTGGCTGAAATGGGTGTCAAGTCGAGACAACCAATAACAAACTTTGGTGTCTCATCACAGCCACAAAGTAACCAAGGTCAACAGTATTTCCAAACCCCGAATAAAAACATTGATTCAGTTTCATCAAGTTTTTGAGATTGCAAATCATAGATTTTCGCACGTATCAAAACAACATAAATTTATCTATTCGGTTCCTCTCTTATTCAAATATAATAATAACGTTTTGGCTCAGAATTGGTCACCGTCAATGGCTGCAGTCCATAAAACCATGGCTGCCACGCCAAGACAATAACATATTTTTATTCAAATCATCATAGCCAACAAACTTTAATCACACCCAAATCGGAGATGGTGCAACCATATATCATCGACAACTTTAGAGTCATTAGGCAACACCGAATTCATGAAACCATCACAGCCACGTCTCAAATGACCCTAGAGTCATCATCATCGACAAACCAAAAACAACATCCAATCCCAATGGAAATAGACTGCAGATCTAAGTTTTAGACAAGCACGAACTCATCAATAGAATCAAAGCAACAACATGAAACTTGCGTAAAGTTAATGTGATAAAACCACAGTTCGTAGCACATCAGCAACCAAATAACATCATGAAGCAAACTTGAAAATGCAAGACCACAACACGACACAATACCGACAAAACCCGATCACAAACCCGGATTAAAATCGGAAGCAAAAAACATAGTAACCAAAGAACCTGTAGTAGATTTCATTAAGCATTGATGTAAATCAAACCCAAACAGGCCATCAATTCCCGAATATCGGCACCTAGTGCACGAACCTTAGACAAAAATCGTTAGATGAATGCAACCGAAACACCAGTTCAACTACAAACGATTACATATATAGCAAATAAAGACTTACAAATCAAAATCGATCTCTATCCCGGTCACTGATCCACCTTCCTCCGACATCCACCAACGCAGCCACCACCACCGACCTCCGCCTCCACCAACGCAGCCACCACCGTCGACATCCGCCTCCACCAACAAATCCACCACCCCCAATTTGGGTTTTAGGGTTCGTAAGGGGTACCGGGCAGCGGGAGCGGAGGTGGCAGGCAGGGGTGGCGATAGCGGGAGCAGTGTGCCCGATGGGGTTGGAGGTGATGGGGGGAGGGCGATAGATGAGGGCGGCGGTGTGCAGGAGGTCGCGGGGGGCCGATCGAAGGAGGGGGCCGATCGAAGGAGGGGGCCGATCGAAGGAGAAGGGGGTGTGTTCCTGTAGATACTATTCATTTACTATTCATTCCACTCTATTATTAACATATATATAATTAAGTCTAAAAACTTATAAACCCAACATTTACACCTTTACACTTTTTCGGTGAATTTTCCTTTCAAACTGTTATTTTTTACTCTTTAAGATATAAAATAGAAAAAAAAACTGTAAGGACTACACTTAGAGGCTAATACAACCAAAGAGCTCTCAGCATGACATGTGAAGTACAAGGAAAATACTTCAGAAGATTTGATATAACTCAGTGAATTATGCCAAGTATCAAATCTTTCGAAGCCAAAAGACCAAATCTTCCGAAGCCAAAGATAAAGTCTTAAGAAACTTCAAAGACAGTCTTCCGAAGCCAAAGACTAGTTTTTTTCGAATACAGAGAAGACATGTTTTTTTGAATCACCTTTTGACAAAAGCTGAACAACTTTCAGCTGTCACTTCTGATAGACTCACTAACTTATATAAGTTGGTGAAAAGTTCATACTTTTGTCAAACTATAGATTAAGGTCTTTTATCTGTA
Source organism: Flaveria linearis (assembly GCA_024085815.1). NCBI lineage: Eukaryota > Viridiplantae > Streptophyta > Magnoliopsida > Asterales > Asteraceae > Flaveria > Flaveria linearis. Next base: position 40,291,704 of record CM044009.1, on the reverse strand, counting down.
ATTTTATAATTTTTGAACTTTTATCCTTTTTGTAATAGATAAGGATGTGAGCTATGGTATGTCATAGTACATGTCAAAAGACAATCTGTCTTTTAACTTTGCATTGATCTTGTTGTCTAGATTAGTATTTTCAGCTGACCTTTAAAATATGACCGACTGTAGGATGTAGTATAAAGTATCTTAAGTACTTGTATTCTATTGGTAAGCTTTGTAACACTTGTAAGAACATAAGAGCAATATACATCATTCTTGAATGCTATATTTGAGTGTTTGTTCTTGTTCTTATTGTCACACCCCCGCTGAGAGCGGAAACACGGGATGTAACGAGACGGGATCGTCATAACACATTGTTAATAATAGAGATGCAATATATGTAATTGATGATAGAGCGTGTCATGACGACACCCGACACAAAGGAGACTTGTGTCGTGTTTAGTCAATATTCACGACAGCATAGTCATAAGCATAAACTTATAATTGATTCACATAACCAAAAAATATTAACACTGTAATATAATTCCCACAACCCGGGAACAAGTATCCAAAAGAATAATTGTATGTAATCAGACTACATTGTTTCAAAAGAATGTTTGTCAAGTATTGTATAGTCTCAAAATGCATCTTAGGGTCTCCAGTAAGGCAGCACACCTAGATCTTCAATTAGCATTGTCACCTGAAAAGATATGCTCAAATGGTCAACAAAATTGTTGGTGAGCTCGCAGGTTTAAAAAGTAAGTTGATGCTGCATAATAGTTTTGCGGAATACCGTGTATACAGTTATAAGTAAGCAAAATCACATAACCATGAGCTTTACAACCAAACCTAACGACGTACACATAGAATCTTGTTGGAATATATTCACCCAAGGGCCTATTCCTGGCCACTATGGGTACCAACTAGTATAACAACAAACAAGGGTGGGGGTGTCAACCCAGTAGTACTACCAATACCTATCCGTCGGTTCCAACACCGAAATTAAATGGTTGTAAAGAAAGTACCACACAGCGACTCATGTATGTATCAGATAAGTACTCACAAAACAGTAAAAATGGGTGAGCATACTTTTCCCCCATGTTTGTAAATAATTGAAGAATTGTATAAGTATAAAAAGGGGCCACAAAACTCACTTGTTAGGTGGTAAGTATGAATGATCAAAGTTTCCAAATGTTGTATGTAGTAAACGGTCAAACACCTATTGACAGTTATTGTTAAGCATTAATGACACGTATAAAGTAAGTAATAACATTCGGTCGGTTCGGGTTGCATTGGTTCGGTCTCGTGTAACGCACACAAACAGACATAAGTATTAGATCTTATGTAGATCCAAGTATTAGAGATCGTTGCTATTGTCGATGATATTTGTGTAAAAGTGTCATTGTTATTAGAGAAATACTTGGTAAATATCGTTTGTTACAATTCGGTTATTGATAACTGTAAAATGTTAAAGTTGATTTGATTTGTGATAACATTAGTAAGTTTGATAGTGTTAACTTAAGTATTGTTATTAGCAACGGTAACCGTGTCGATGTCACCTTAACATCACACGACATACACACACCACAAACAAGAAGGAACTCACACCCACAACTCCAGTTGCACGACTGGACCAAACGCACGACTCAATCACTCCATCCGCACGAATCAACCTTCATTCGTACGAATCAGCTACATTCGTACGAATGGACCTCCATTCGTGTGATTCGGCCTTCAGTCGTACCACACAACACTCAATCGCATGACTCAACACCCATACGTACGAATCAACCTTCAATCGCACGAATCAGCTTCATTTGTACGTCTGAACCTTCATTCGTACGACTCAGCATTCAGTCATGCGATACACGCACAATCACACACATTCATCCGCATAGACTCAATCGCATGAATACACTCATTCGCATGACTCAATCGCACGATAGACACACAATCGCATGGACTCAATCGCACGACACACACAATCGCATGACTCAGTCGCATAGACTCAATCGCATGACACACACAATCGCATGACTCAGTCGCACGGCAGACCCAGTCGCCAGAACAGCAGAATCGTGACTGCAGAAATGCAGAGCAGCCTTCGGCTGCCGCGTGCATAAGATCTACACCACCAACACTTCCAGAAACACATTTCACACTCACACAAACAAGAAGAACGCACAGAAAGACTTCACACGCAACCTCACGACCTCATATGCTCGGGTTGGTCCCAAGCACCCGAATCAAGGCGAAAAGGACAGAAACAACGAGGAAAAAGGACAACTAAGGTTGTCTACCTGCTGGAATGAAGTGGAATCGGCTGATGCCGAGGCCTTGCCGGTGAAAACACGAAGAAAGGGGCGGTTTTGGTGCAAGGAGGAAGAGTAAAAGTGGAAGAAGAGGAAGATGAAGAAGAATATGATTTGGGGGCTAGGGCTGGAAAATGAGGTATATATACCCAGCCCTAGTTTGGCAAAATATCACATTTGGTCCCTGCACTTAGCCCCCGAGTTCCCAAGTTTGTTTCGGTGAAAAACGACCTTAAATCGGTTAGTTATATTAATGACAAAGATGTAAATGATGGTATTAGTAACTTAAAATGGTCTTATTAATAACACTAATATTATATAAAAATGGTATATTTAATGATAATGATAAGGACAATTGTAAAGGTTTTAAGGATATAACGCTAACGATGAAAACACAAGTGTAAAAGATGATAAAGCAAGTATAATATCCACACGAATAGTTTATAAAGGTGAGGGATGAACGTTCAAAGAAAAGTTAACGGAATCCACGTTAAATGACGGACTTTTCGGTGACGGATGTCACACTTATTCTGTTCTTTTACTTGTGTTCTTTGTTTTATCATAAACCAGTTCCCTATTTGATTTGCTAAGTGTTATAACTCTTCTAACACTGTGAAACTGTAGCATTGACCCCCTTCATCGGTCCTGCAAAACCCTTTAATAAATTCACAAATGTTTTATAACTTTCCATTTTTATATTTATATATTTTAAATTAATTTATAACAATATTTGATTATTAAATCCGTTCCAATCAACGGACAGGTTCGTCGTCAGGTTCAATTTTAAAAGTATTGGTATTTTAAAGCACTTTAAAGTGTTGTAAACTTTATCACATAACTAAAAGGCTCTTTGGTAACCCTTTAATAGTTAAGAGATAATATTAAGTTCAAATGATTAAAATGTTACATTTTAACAATTTAAACTTAAGGTTACCCTTAGCAAACAACCCCTAAGTGTAATAATTATTTCTCTATATTTTTTATTTAATTATATATTAATCTTTCAATTCAATACTTTTATTTATTTTCTAAATAGAAATGTCATATTTTCTTTGGAAGTTGGACGTTGACTTATACACACACTTTTTTTCTGCTCACTTTTCTTATATCTTAGATATAACTAGTGTTTTTCTTCCACGAGCGTTGCGCGTGGGAAATCAAGGCTCCGACGTAGCGGTAGAACAGAAAATTTGGAACACGGTAAGGTCCGATTACGGCTAGAGGCTGGAAACGACAGCCAAGCTTGAGCAACCGAAAAACATCGAATGCGAAGAGTCTCAGACGAACACATCTTCGTCATTATCGACATCAGATATTCCAACACACTACCAACATACAACTTCAACTATGCGATGTAGACCAGAATTCACACCACACCATAACAATATATAAACAGATTAATCACGGCTCAGAATGGATGCCTGGTTGTGGCTGCACGCCATAAATGGCTGCCAAGCCAAAGTAACCAGGGCCACTTTAGAGTATCACCATAGTCGAAGAAACCACAAACCAACTCTAAGGGCCACTTTAGAGTATCACCATAGTCAGAAGAAACCACAAACCAACACTAAGATCTTAACATCTCCGATGAACACATCTTCATCATCTCCAACAGTGGACTGGAAAAAATAACTATTCTTTCGAACAATTAATATAAAGGTAGATATTAGTTTCACTACTCATCGACATGCAGAAACAATCAAACCAAAACGCATCATCGACACACCAACAATCAAATGATGAAACAGTAAGTCTCAGATGAGCAACGGCTCATCATCATCAGCATTAGAATAAACCTAATTGGGATCAGTTTTAGATGAGACAAACTTCATCGTCATCAACATCGCGCACCAAATATCCATCACCAACCTCAGCAATGCGACCATCAAGCTCGCGGTTGCGATAAGGCACCACCGGTGAGAACGGTGACAGATAGACACAACCAACTGAAATAAAAAACGTGAAAGTTGGACATGCACCAGGCGAAGAAGAGCACCTCAAAGGCACTACGGTCGGTGGCCACACAATCAGATTCACAAACCCTAAAGGGGGACAACCGCCGCCATCTGCAAGAGCACCACCAGACCTTCTCCAAACACACCCGGACATCCAGACAAAAATAGCATCCCCACCACCATCTCAATGATGAAAATCAACCACACCAAGGGGAAAGCCAGCACCGACATCCATAGCAGAAGGTCTCCGGTTGAATGAAGACAGCGATGTGGTCCGATGTCAATCCACGAACCAGAAACAACAGCATCGGCGATAACAACGACATAGACCACCGGTAGACCGAACGGCGAACAACCCTTGCTCCACCTCAACCATATAGGGGAGACGAAGCGGCAACATAGTCCACCGCCACCACCACATTGACCATCGACAAGAAAAACGTGAAATCAATGAAACCGTGACCGCCACTGTCACGTTTGCCACCGCCAGCGACCACCACAAAACCCCGAAATCCAAATTCAAAGAAAACAAATAACCTTTTTCTTTCCATATAAACAAAAAGGAGGGGGCAAAATATAAGTCCCTTAAACCTCTTTTGCCAAATCAGAAACACAAAAATCATTACTGCTTCTTTCACACTTCTTTTTAAATATATAGGTTAATTATTCATAAAATTACATATTGTTAAAGGTTCTTTGTTGAATATGAATAACGTAGTCAGGGTCGATGAATTCATTAATAAATATAGTGGAAAAAACCTATTCTTTTGTGTTTTTGGGATATTTTTACTATTATTTTAGACTCATATTTGTACATAACCAAGTAAGGGCTTAGTTATTTGGAACTCCAATATTTTAAATCAACACCTTAAAATTTCTATATGGGTCGTATAGTCTCATACGCGTCGTATACGGGGGGTCGTATAGCCCTATACGTGACGTATAACCCCTCTGACAGCTCCCTGAATTTTTCCTCATAATCAGTGTTGAAATTTGTTATAGGCGTCGTATAGCCCTATATGTGTCATATAGGGGGGGTCGTATAAGGCTATATGGGGGCGTATAGCTCTCTGACAGCCCCCCTGAATTTTCCTCGTTTTCAGTGTATTCAACCCTATACGCCGCGTATGTACCTATACGCGGCGTATAGGGGGTGTTGATTTATCTAAGTGTGTATCTCTATATTAGGACCCTCAAGTAATGATACATGCTATAATAATGACTAATCTTTGTTATGTTATGACATGCATTTAACGTTAAATCATAGTAGCACAAAGTGACCAGCACTCGACGGAGCGCGGCTCAAAATCCTAGTTTACTATTAACCAATTATTGATGCACCTGACAAATTTTGTACCCTCAACATATTAGATAGAATAAAGAGACCTTACGATTAAGATATCTCCTTAAGCCAATATTTTCAGAAATGAACATCACGAGACTGCAGTTGAACCGAGCACTAGTCGTATGTTTATTTGAAAGCGTCTATTTGAACTAGCTAGTAACCAATCTAGTTGATCTGGCCCAATTCCAAATAAATAATTTCAATATTTTTATTATTTATAAAATCATTTGATTTTCAAATCTTTTTCAACCGATTCCATTACCCTGTTATGAAATTTGCAAGTTCATGAGCAGTTGGTTTTCGTTTGTTCATAGTTTGGCCACGAAGGTTTTGAGGGTTTTTCATTTTACCCCCTCCCCCAAATTGAAAAAGGTTATAAGGGGTATTTGTCTTGGTGTTGGCCGGTGTTTGTGTTGGTGTTGGCCGATGTGTCTCGGCTGTTGTTGCCGGTGGAGGCGATGACGCCGCCGATGTTTCTGCATGCTGCTCTGTTTACGGTGACGAACGCCGATAATCCGGCCACTCCTTCTACCGCCTATGCGAGAAGGGTTTTGGGTTGTCGAGGAAGGAGAGGGGAGCCGCTGCCGCCACCACCGCCGTCGGCCATCGCAGGGATTGCTGGTGTGCCGTCGGCCATCACAGGGATTTTGACTGTTGCGGTGGCGATGGAGGTTGTTGCCGCTCTGCCTCCCCTATGTGGTTGAGGTGGAGCAGGTGTCGGTCTTCTAGCCATTGACGGTGCTATGGTGGTCGTGCCACCGCCTCTATTGCTCCCTCATCTCTATGTCTCTCCGATACCCTTTTAGGGTTCCACCGCCTCTGTTGCTCCCTCATCTCTATGTCTCTCCGATAACCTTTTAGGGTTTATAGATTTCTCTATATTATGGTGTTTTGCCTATTGGCTGTTAGTGTTCTTGATTGGGGCTCTTTGCATGGCCGATGGGTGTGACCTACCGTTGAACCCTAGCCATCGTCGGCTGGAGTTGTCGTGTATGTTGCTCTATCTTATATATGGACCTCTGTATTCTCCGGTCAACCCGCTCGGCCGTTGCTACTGGATTTGTGTACAGAGTGGTTTTCCCTGCTCTGTTTTGCAAACCCTAGGTGACAATGGTTGGCCGACAGTGTTTTTGTTTTTTGTGATTAGGGCTTCTAATATGAGCCCTAAGTTGTTGGCTTGATGAATGTGTAGGTTTGCTCTGAAACCCTACATCGTTCGAGATCCGATTAATGTTGCTTATGTTTCTTTGGCTATGATGACTGTGATATGGGTCGTTGCTTGGCGTGGCATAAACGAGGATGGCAAGTGAGATGTTTTTCTCTTGCAACCTGTGTTGCAGCCACATCGGTCTGTTAATGAGATCTGAGCCACGTTGTGTGTTTGCCCCCTGTTTCCGGCAAGGCCAAAGCCTCTGTGGTCTCCGCCTGTATCTGTTTACTTGAGACATGGATTTGATGTTTATGGGTTTTATCTTGAGATGTTTACTTGAGAAGTTTCTGATTAGAAACCCTAGCCTGTTTCTAGACACAAAGTTGAATTATTAGTCGATGATGATGATGTGTTCCTCATCTAAGACGTTGTATGGTCACGGCGTTTGATCTGTGACGGTTAGGGTTTTCTCATCTAAGACATTTTGGCTCGGATTTATTCTATTCTGTTCTTGGATGATGGTGACGGTTATCTATTTTTTGATGGTGTGTTGATGATAATTAATACATATGTTCATCCGAGGCCATCTTTTTGGGGGTTGATTGTTCTAACGATGATGGTGACACTTATGTATTGCTTAACGGTGGTCTAGATATGTCGATGACGATGAACACAAATTCATCTAAGGCCATCTTACCCAGATCCGATTTCTTACATTTCGTTTGAAATTGTTTGTTGTTTCATAACTGTTAGGATTGACTTTTTGTATAAATATGGATGATAGGCGATGACGATAAACGAATGCCCTTTGATATTTTTGTTTTGGCGTGGTAAACGGTTAGTTTGCAGCCATAACAAACTAGAATTTTCGAGCCTTTTATCGAGTTTTCTAAGTATCGATTCAACCCCGCCGTGAAGCGCGGGGGGAGAAAACAACTAGTTTATTTAGATTTGAAACCGATTCCACTTATTTAACCAATGGAAATAATATGATCAATTTACTATCCGCTTCATTTTCAAAAATATCAGGATAAACACTAGTAATAATAAATAACTTTAAAATAAAGTTGTTAGAAGGATTATACACTCAATATAAAACTATACAACTTGTCCTTTTTACAGGACGTATATTATATACGACTTTTATATAATTTAATGCGTGTCCTATTAAGCAGATTCTTAAAGGGTCTGTTTAAATGGACACTCTATTATTTTAAATTAACACCTCAAAATTTCTATACAGGTTGTATAGTTCCGTACGCGTCGTATAGGGGGGTCGTATAGTCCTATACGTGATGTATAACCCCTCTGACAACCCCCTGAATTTTTCCTCGTAGTCAGTGTCGACATTAGCTATACGCGACGTATAGCCCTATATGTGTTGTATAGGGGGGGTCGTATATGGCTATATGGGGCGTATAACTCTCTAACACCCCTTGAATTTTCCTCGTTTTCAGTGCATTCAACCTTATACGCCGCGTATGGAACCGTATATGATGTATAAGGGGACGTCGATTTATATGGGTAGGTGTCTAAATATCAACAACATAAAAGTTAATAAAGATACAAAACAGAGAGTCTGACACACACACACATTCTTACAGCACACACGCACAGGCGTCCCACCATTTACCACCTGTGTCCTCCCTCTCTCTCTCACAAAACCCTCCTTCCTTTTCTCTCTCTTTCTCTCTAAAACCCACCTCCTCTGCATCTTTAACCTTTCAATTCTCTCAAACCTTACTTCAATTCAAATCTCCCCAAGAATCTTTACACAAATCTCTCTTTCATTCCCACAGTTACAAGGTATATACCCATTTCCATTTCCGTATATATATATATATATATATTATATATATGTATTAATGCATCACTCTGACCCACATACATTCTTCATATGTTCATAATGCTTCTAGGGTTCTTGTTCGTTGTGGGTTTGAAATTCTGAATGTGATTTGTTTCCCCCCAAAAGTTCAAACTTTGTGGCTGATTTTCCGTATCTATGTTAAGGTTTTGATTTCTATGTTGTTATGGTTTTATTGCAGGTCAACAAGATTCAGATCCCAACCTTTATAGTTTAACAAGGTAGTGATTACATTGTATATAACATATTATTTATGATGCCATCATAATCTGTAATACTTGAGGGTGTTTGGTGGGTTGATGGGTTTCGGGTTTACAGGTATTTAACACCCGTATTTTTATTGGTACAAAAAAAATCCACCTTATCTTAGACACACTTAAAAGCAAAGCATGTAATTTGAACACGACTTGTTTAATCTATTTATTTGAACATGTAAAACGGATTGATGGGGTGGTGATCCAAGTTGTAAACTTGTGATTGTGTTTATCGAGTAGGTGAGTTTGAAAAGATGGGTAAAACAAAACATGACCCCATCTTAAACGAGTTGAGTTGGATGTGACAAGATTAATTTCTTTTTGGGTTCGCCTAATGTCGGAAATTACCAGTGAATCTCTAAAGATTTTATTCACTTTATTTGTATACGTTACATATCTATATTTAAGGGGCTTTTGGATGTATGTTTAAAACATTGCAATAACCGACTGTTTGGGTAACACTTGATAAAAATTTGATTTTGTGAGTAGCAATTTCGACCCTATTTGCTCATCAATGTGATGATTTTATTTATGTTTTTAAAACGGAATATTCTCCTATGTCCATGAAGTTGAAAATAACATATACGTTCGAAACACCATTAGTTAAATGTACACTGCTTTTAAAGTATGTTTTGAACGTTTATCTAATTTCCAACTATGAGGAAAACGGATCAAAGGGGTCGAACAGATAAACGTGTCAAAGAGGTCGAACTGGTCAACTGGATCAAGCAGGTCAAACTCTACAAATGAGACTAATGACAAATTAATTTAACTTTTTTAACCATGTTACACAAAGGTTTAAACTTTATGTACGGAAAATGTTTCGGGTCAACCCAACCCGGCTTGACCCTTTGACTGATGCAAAAAGCCCCTTTGTATAGATGGTTTACCCAACCTGCTGGTTTTACCACCTTGGCAACAATTGGTTTCTAAACTTAATATCCAAACACATCTTTTATGATTTGTTTCATTATATGTTACATCCTTTTGTAATTTTATTATTAAAGATTTTTGTTTGTTTTTATGAATCACCAGATGATGAATAAACCACCCCAGATGATGAACAAACCTCCCCATGAAGATTTTTCACTCAAAGAGACCAAACCCGCCCTTGGTGTTGGTAAAACCACAGGCGACAAGCTCACGAGCACCTATGATCTTGTGGAACAAATGCAATATCTATACGTTCGTGTGGTTAAAGCCAAAGATTTGCCTGCAAACGATCTAACAGGTGGTTGCGACCCATATGTGGAGATCCGAATGGGTAACTATAAGGGCACTACGCGCCACTTTGAGAAGAAAACAAACCCCGAATGGAATCAAGTGTTTTCTTTCTCTAAAGACCGAATTCAGTCCACCATGCTCGAGGTTACAGTGAAAGATAAAGATGTCCTGAAAGATGATCTTATAGGCGGGGTTTTATTCGATCTTAATGAGGTCCCCAAACGGGTCCCACCCGATAGCCCGTTAGCTCCACAATGGTACAAGTTAACAGACCGGAAAGGTGATAAACTTAAAGGGGAGCTTATGTTAGCAGTTTGGTGGGGTACACAGGCGGATGAAGCGTTTCCAGAAGCATGGCATTCAGATGCTGCTGCAGTTAGCGCCGATGGGCTTGCTAATATCAAGTCAAAAGTGTATTTATCACCTAAACTTTGGTATCTTAGAGTTAATGTGATCGAGGCCCAAGATTTGATCCCAAATGATAAGACTCGGTTCCCTGATGTTTATGTGAAAGCTATACTCGGGAATCAGGTTTTGAGGACTCGAGTTTCGGTTAGCAAGACTATAAACCCGTTATGGAATGAAGATCTAATGTTTGTAGCATCAGAACCGTTTGAAGAACCGTTGATTTTGAGTGTAGAAGATCGGGTCGGGCCTAACAAAGACGAGATTCTTGGAAGGTGCGCGATCCCGTTGCAGTATGTTGACCGGAGATTAGACCATAGAGCAATCAACTCAAAGTGGTTTAATCTTGAAAAACATATTCTGGTTGAAGGTGAAAAGAAGAAAGAAGTTAAATTTGCTAGCCGGATTCACTTGCGGGTTTGTTTAGAAGGTGGGTATCACGTTCTTGATGAATCGACTCATTATAGTAGCGATCTTAGAGCAACGGCTAAACAGCTATGGAAAAGTAGTATCGGTGTTCTCGAGGTTGGAATCTTGAGTGCTACCGGGCTTTCACCTATGAAAACGAAGGACGGACGGGCCACAACCGATGCTTATTGTGTCGCGAAATATGGTACAAAATGGGTCAGAACCCGAACCATAATCGATAGTTTCACACCCAAATGGAACGAGCAATACACATGGGAAGTTTTCGACCCATGTACAGTTATAACCATCGGGGTTTTTGATAACTGTCACTTACAAGGCGAAGATAAGCCCAGTGGGGTCCGTGATTCGAGGATCGGTAAGGTTCGGATTCGGCTATCAACCCTTGAAACCGACCGCGTTTACACCCATTCATACCCGCTTATAGTTTTGCACCCGTCTGGGGTTAAGAAAATGGGTGAAGTTCATTTAGCGGTGCGGTTTACCTGTTCATCTTTAATGAACATGATGCATATGTACTCGCAACCCTTATTACCCAAAATGCATTACATTCACCCGTTAACCGTTAGCCAGCTTGATAGCTTGAGACACCAAGCGACCCAGATTGTGTCAATGAGGCTGGGCCGGGCTGAACCACCTTTGAGAAAAGAAATCGTCGAGTATATGCTCGATGTCGGGTCACATATGTGGAGTATGAGGAGAAGTAAGGCTAACTTCTTGAGAATCATGTCGGTTTTGGGGGGGCTAGTTGCTATCGGGAAATGGTTCGATCAAATTTGCAACTGGAAAAACCCGATAACCACTGTTTTGATCCACATTCTTTTCCTGATACTCGTTTTATACCCCGAACTCATCCTCCCAACCATTTTCCTTTATCTGTTCTTGATCGGGATTTGGTACTACAGATGGAAGCCTAGAAACCCGCCTCATATGGATACCCGAATTTCATGTGCTGATAACGCGCACCCCGATGAACTAGATGAAGAATTCGACACCTTCCCGACATCTCGGCCTCCTGATGTCGTCCGAATGCGGTACGATCGGCTCAGAAGCATCGCGGGTCGGATGCAAACCGTGGTTGGTGATTTGGCAACTCAAGGAGAACGGTTTCAGTCGCTAATAAGCTGGAGAGACCCGCGAGCCACGTCACTTTTCTGATCTTCTGTTTAATTGCTGCTGTCTTCCTCTACGTTACGCCTTTTCAAGTTGTCGCTATTTTCACAGGGCTTTATGTTTTGCGCCATCCGAGGTTTCGTCGTAAACTTCCTTCTGTGCCGCTTAACTTCTTCAGAAGATTACCCGCGAGAACCGACTGCATGCTATGAGGAAAAGAATGTTGACTTTGACCCGACTTTTGTCAAGATTTTCGCTCTTGGTGTGTTCTTGGATCAGCATAGGTGTAGAAAATCAGACTTTTTGGTTGTACGATGTTTAATATTCATGTTTGTTTTGTTTTGTTTTCTTGGGGATATTGTCGTTGGTTAGTTTGCAGTTATGCAGTTTGAATTTGACTCAAGTCTATATATATATTTGTGGCTAAACAATCTTATCAAGATTTTGGTTTATGTTTGGATGGTTGCTAACTGAAAAGAGAAACAATGTAAAAGGGAGATAAAATCGTGTTTGAATGGTGGTTTAACTGAAAAATATAAAAGGATGTATGGAGAAGTATGATGATGTCTTGCAAATATAAATATATGAATTGATGTTTATGAAAGTAACTTTAATACCGTTTTTTTTTTGTCTTTCTTTCAATTTATTTAAGTGGTTGTTTTAGAAGATTCTCTTGCTATATAATGAACTTGTAAAATTTTAGAATATCATATCATGCGCGACAAAATTAAATTAAAGGATCATACACACCCTTTTTTAGTGTCGATTTTAGATACATCTTCACTATGGTTTTACAAATGATGTTCTCTCCTTTCTCATTAAATTCCAATAACCACCTATTCCCAAACCGTTCCAAATTCTACTTAACTCTAGGCATGATATATTCTACAAAATCAACAGTTACTTTCATAAACCCACACACAAACAACATTCAAGTTATTTATCGTATTCATTATCCATAGAACCAATGTTATTGAGACCGGTCGGACCGGCCAGTCCAACCAGTCCGACAGGGAATCGAAGATGTGGCCAAGTCGGTTCGCATCAATTCATTTTGAATTTTTATTTTTTTTTTCCTTTTTGGATTTTAATGGGTAGTAAATTAGTGTATTGGATATAAAAATATAGTTAAGTTTTATATATAATTATAAAATACACACATAAATTATATACAATATATATAATTATAACATTATGCGGCTCTTAAATACCAAACCAGTAAGGCATCCGGTTCAACGTCCGATCTGATTATGAAAACTATTTGAGACTTAAAAAACGTCTTACTCACGAGAAACGAACCACAGCCCACCGCTATCATATTAATAGATACTATGTAGCAAATGAAGTGACCACACTGGCATGGCGGAGATAGCAATGCTGAAATTATTGAAGTCACACCTTGACCATTCTAGACATGACATATTGAAGTCCAACAACTCCACATAGCACAAGTGCTACCACCAACCAAGTATGCATCATCAACCAAATGTTATGAGGCCACAATATGTGACGGTGTTTGGATGTGCGTTTTAAAAAAGATTATTTAATATTATATAATTAGAATTTTTTGGGCCCACAACATCATCATAGGAAGGCACATTCTAGGTTGACTTGCATATAGCAGTGTTCGGATGCGCGCTTTATTACATAGAATGTTATGGGGCCACAACAGTATCAGAGGCTAGCGTGTCCTAGGTTGACTTGTATGTAAGAGTGTTTGGATGCGCGTTTTCAACTTTTCAAGGTGATTATTCAAGAACAGCATAACTATCTGCTGTAACAATCAGATAATAAGTTCTGAAACACAGATCCAAACACCCATGACCCATCTAACTAAACAGTACCGAGGTTTTAATTTCTTTACTTCTGCATTTACTTGAAGTTGATCATATCTGCAGCTAGATGAGGAGCTACTGTTTATTTTTCATTATATCGTTAAGTTTATCATTTTCAATAACGACTGATACACCAGTTGTGTAACGAATTAAGTAGCAGTTAAGTTTCTAAAGTCTAGATCGGGCATCATTTATACCAGGGACGTGTAAAGCATCATAATGTCCAAATCCGTGATACAAGACTTTAATAGGACTTTCTTTCCCATATTCATGACCGTATTCAGCAATACATATAAGGCCACCTGAATCTTCATCATTCATGTAAACGGAAATCGGCATCCTGCATAAGAATATGCAAATATCAACTTAAATATCATGATTTATACAAAACCTTGGAGAATCTATGCAATTTCACCCACATTATAATAATGATGATGATACGTCTTACACATACATGTGTGTATGCGCGCTCACTAAAACTTTTAAGGATAATTTTACATGCTTTTTATTTTTTAAGTAACATAAAACCCATTATATTATCTAAGGCAATTATTCCATCATTGTTTAGTGGAGAATAAGGTAACTTGTAGCTGAATAAACCTAGGATGAATATCAGAGAAATCAAGATATCCTCTAATTCGATTCAGGAATAATGTCATAAAAAGATAAATACAGTATATGCAAATACTGTCTCCATGCATTTTTAATTACCAAGACCCACTTTTGCAATGCAATTTAGAAAGTATCTTTTCATTTCTACTCCAAACTATCTTTATATGGTAAAGATATTCATCTAGATATCTCTCAAAAAGATTAATTGGTTTATTTTTTCATACTTTCATAATGTTTATAACTAGAAATCAAAGCCGCGCGTTTGCGAACTTTGTAAGACGCATAGCAGCAATGACGTTACATAGTTAAGTGCATAAAAGAAACGTATGAAGGTGCTACGTTTCAGTTTTGAAGATGGAAACATAAATTGAAAACAATACTATGTCCCGCACGTGTGGTCTAATAATCAAAAGAAAATTAATTTAAATGGAAAAAATATATAAAAAGTAAAAGAAAAAAAAAACCAAAAACAGAAAATAAAAAGGAAATGCATGCCGCAAGGTTCAAACCCACGTTACCGGGTCAAAGAGTGAATAAGGTGCGGCACATGATGGCATGTCGAATTAATTTGATAGAAAAAAAGGAAGGGATTATATTTAGAAACACTAACAATGAAATTACATAATAGAAATGAGTTAAGAGAGATAAAAGTTAGAGATTGCAGGCGATGATTTTCGATGTAAAAAACAATTAGTATTTATCATGGAGGTGAATTGACAAAGAGATTACAACCGGGAATTGAACCCGCCTCCGTTGATTAAGGAAAGAAGGAACTAACTCTTGGAGCAATTGAACTTCATGGAGGTGGCTTCTATGATATTGATATTTAAGCAAAGAAAAAAGAAAATAATAAATAATAAATAGCACTCACCTTACCTTTTAAGATATTGTATATAATTTTCTTCCCTTTCTATTTTCGTCTATAGGGCATCTAGCCCTTATGTTGGTCTATTAAATTTAAGTGATATAGGAATAATAATAATAATAATAATACCAGCAGTATACATCCAAAACTTTATTGCGTTACCATTTTATACAATTCGCGTGCTATAAACCAAGAAAAGTCATTGCCACAACACCTTTTCCCCTTTATAGCACTATAGCAGGTCAAAAATGGTCACATAATAAAAAGATCAAATATTTCATATGTTCAGATATGCATGTTAAACATATAAGATGTTTCAACCAAGGTAAGTAAAACCAAAATTTTTAGGTTTTTTCAACATGAATTACTAAAATGATTTGGATAAAAAAGATACCATATTTCAGCTACTAAGAACTTGATGCCACATTAATTACAATAAATAACAATCTGATAAACAACAGAGATAAATCAATGATGGGCTTGTGTTTCTGTTTTCTTTTAATTTGTTAATGGAATTCCTCACCGCCAAGCCGGAAATCCTTTGTTTAGAGCTAAAATGGAGCTTTTTTGGCTTTCAAAAAAGATTGTCAGTTCTACTTATTTATGATTGTTTGGTAAATCACATGAATTAGTTATTTAAAGATGACTTTAAATTTTGTATTCTTGGGCAAGAATGCCATCTGCCCAGGGCCCCAGCCAGCGGTCTAAAAAGATCTCTTGTAAATGAAAAAATTAATTGATACGAAGGTAGCTTGTTCAAGATTTGGCATTTTCTTTTTTTGCAGTTACATTCTTTTAAAAAAGTATTTTTTCACAAAAAAGGTGATTGATGTAAAAATACAATACATAAGGACTCTGCTTTTTAAAGTGATGAAGGTGCTCTTGGCTCGACGTTGTTTTTCTATTCTACTAGAACCCTTATCAAAATGACTTTGATACTTCTTTTTTAGTTTCTCTCGATAAAGTATTTGTGAATCCATACAACTTTAGTTTTTCCGTTTCTTTGTCCCGAATCGCTCTTTGAATTCTTCGATTTTTATTGACTTGATCCGTTTATTCATTCAACTCACAGTCATAGATGAGACAGAAGGATTTCTATAGAATCCCCATCTACATTCACATTCGATTAGTAGGGAAAATGAGATATATCTTTAGCTCGTATATATCTAATAGCACATATACATGTCTTTCTTCCACAATGTAAACCAACTCTTCCTTCATCTTCAATTCAATTTGATAAGGATGCGTCTAACCCTTGACAAGAGTTAACTTGTAGCCATTCAATTCCATATACCTAGTTCGACCTCCCCTCTACGAACCGTTTATGAACCCCGCTTTTTATAAATTATCCTTTCCCTTCCCCCTTCTTTATCATTTTTATCATTATCCTGCAACCTAAATTGATAAGATAATCAATGGATAAATTGATTGGGCCGAATCGTTGCATAGAAATTGATTTGATTGATCTAAGTTCATACAATTTATTATTTATTAATATTTTCGTTTGGTCAATCGGTGAATAAAATCAACTCAAAAGGGGAATAATTCTATAGAACATACTTTTTTATTTAATAACATTTAATAACACGTCGTAATACCACAAGACTTCTTTGTCAAATTACGACTTCGAATAGTGAATATTCGGATTCGATGACCAATCTAAACCG